>KL660113.1:0-65336 GCA_000732775.1 Stachybotrys chlorohalonatus IBT 40285 | reverse complement strand
CTTGCTCGCACGGGCTACTGACAAAGCAATTGGTTCAACACAAACACACCCGTTTTCTACGTAGCTTCATCGTACTAGACGATGGTGGGAAGCACATAATTTGCTTCATTCATGATGGTTTTGCTTTGCGTGAACAGGCTAAGTAATTGAGGAGCAATATGTAATCCCTGTTCTGACAGAGTACTTACAAGTGTTTTGTGTATTTGCGATATGAGTCAAAGGTAAGACGCTTGACAACTCGGCTGGTTAAGGAGGGCACTGTTAGAGTATTATATGATATCATGCTCTCGCCGAAGAATTGCTCACAGAAGTCACCTTCTGCTTGGGCGTCTCGAATCATTTGCCTGGTAACAGGCACGAATATATCATTCATCGATTCATGTCCAGTGGTCAACGTCGCGGCTCAATTATACCCCGTGATTCAGGACAATACCAGAGGTAACAGCATATGAAGCCAGTTCATGACATACTGATTCGGCCAACTGTCATTGAATTCGCGTCATGGTTGACGTCACAGAGTTATCTAACCGACTTGTTGGAAGGTCAATTTGTTCTGAATTTACGCAATCCTTGTCCAGATGGAAAGGTAATTCGCCGTGGGTAAATGCCCCATACAGCTGAAGTCGCTCGAGCAATATGGTCTGGGCAAACCTACAGCTTGTCAGCACCAGGTTATCGTTGCAATTACATTAGGGCTGTGCGGTACAGATCAATGCCCTTCCAAAGGTTGAGAGCGATTGTCACAGTAGTCATCCCCGATTCGGATTGGGCAAAAATGCTCGCTATAGGCTGGATGGCTGAGTTAGAAACCCTTAACAATACATCGGCCGTATTTTCGAACGTTGGACGATGCTCTGGAGAACACTGGTTTCGACCCATGTCAGCTGGAAGCAGCTTATCATCGCAATTAAATATTCCTACCTTTTTCTTGTCTCTTTGGGGGGAAAAAACGGCACCTGTGAGTGCCCCTAGACGAAGTGCGGGTTCTTTTTGGCGCATGACAAAACAGACTAATGCTATGGATAGAGACACCACTACGTTTGGGATGAAGGGGACAAGCCGTGCTTTTATATTCAGAGTCCGGCGCTGCTATCATCTCCGCTCAATTCGTGAAAGAATTTGCAAGTCTTAGCACCCCATCTTCCTGCAGAAGAAGGCATCCAATGGCGCACGTGCGTAACAGTGGTGGATACTCGGCGTCTTTGTAATGGAATTAAACCATTGGCGGCCAATACATGGGCGCCCCCCTTTAAATATTCAGGCGCCCGGGGGTACATGGGTTGCTCTCGATTAAACCTGAATACCATCCACCAGCCCATAGAAACTGGGGAACCAGGAGCCAGGGAAATAATAAGAGTACACTGTGCAAATTCTACTTTTTTCCCCCAGTTTACTATCAATCTCATAAGTTTATAGGAGAATTCTTATACTGCTTCTGTACTCTTTTTAGGGTTGAGTTTGCTGATATCAGCGGCCGGGCGCGCCCTCCGTAGTACAACGGCAGACCCGTGAATTCTTACTGCAAACTCAGAAGAATGAAGTATAATAAACTAGAAAAAAGGAATATGCTTCCCTAGCAGCTATTTATTAGTTTTATATACTTAAAGCTCTCGGTTTTCTGGTTTGGATAGGGGTATTCAGATTTAATCGAGAGCAACCCATGTACCCCTGGGCACCGAAATATTTAAAGGGGGCCGCCTGTGTATTGGCCGCCTTAAACCATTGCATTGCAAGTTGCACAAATTCATGAATTTAAACCCCTGGGATGTCATGCCTCATAAAATTCCTGCGACGAGTGACAGAGATAAATGTGTATCCATTGCTGAACCTGCTCTTTAATGATGGATGATTTTTTGCTTCGCTATCGTCTGCCATTCACTTTCTTAATCTTCAATCAATACTAGTACCAATCATCGCGTAAAATATTATGACATCCCTCTCCCCCGAAGTCGCCGTGGCCTTAGCCACAAGTCTTCCATCCCTGGTCGCTGCATTCCTGTCACTATGGCTTGCCTACCGGACCCTCCGTATCACCCAACGCCGATACCATCTTGAGCGACAAGACTCCAGTTAGTCAAAGTCAAGACCCCTCTACGTAAAATAGGGCTCTACGTAAAATAGGGCGACTCTTTCTCTAGGCACACCATGGCTTACTCTCAACAGCCCATATTCCCGTCCGCGACATGTCTCCACGTCCCGCAATTGGACACTCGCCGACCGAATCGAACAGCTCTGTTGATATGGATCTTAAGGACTACTCAAACGGGAGTACTTCGACAGTCCAGCCTTCGCAATAAAATCGAAAGTACCTGCCTCAGCCCAACGCGGTACTACTTGTGTTGTCCTCTCATGGTTGGCACGTATCGTCGATACCTAAACACAGAGTTGCCCGCCCACGTTTTAACGTCTTTGGGCATTAGAGCAAAGAGGGGAAATCAATGGGCTTTCATAAGTCTGAGTATATACGACAAAGGGTACGATCACGGCTCGGTACCCCAGCTTGTGAAACGCCCCTAGACGACAACATTATGGAGCTTGTCATTGCCCCATGGGTGGCAGGTATACGCGGTCCAGCAATAACGTTGTATTATTCAAAGTCTCGAGTCTCCTTCAATATTTTCCTTTCCTGTTGATACTCAGAGTACGTTCGTTGATGGGCATTCTTTTCAAACGGAATAGATGTAACGTACTTCCATGAACATGCCTCTTATTTGCAAAAGAGATTCGACGCGAAAGATACCCAAGTCAACGTCAACGCTTTGTCGTGTCAATACATACACAGTCCATTATTCAAACAAACTCAGCAGCTGAACACACAGTCCTCCAGACATGCGTATAATATCACTGTGGAAAAATTCTACTCCCTCGCCTCCATTGCATATTACCGCTCCATCTTAACCCTGGACAGTGTTGAACCATGGCAATGAAGACTCTCCTTCGTTCATGTCGCCGGCTCTTCGCCTGCCCAATCTCCATCGCAATGTTTCTCATTCCCTCCCCCAAGCCGGTTGATACCGTCGTGCAGCCGACTCAGCAAGGCTACCTCGGCCATCCCATCTGCGCGCACAACACCGACGGCACCACTGCTAAGCCCCAAGAGGCCGATGAACCCGCGGAAGTGCTCTTTGATTACGACCATCTCCGCCGCACCGCCAAAGCTCTCCTCAAGGCCTCCCTCCGCGTGAACATTCCGCCACACCCCCCATCCCACCCCGAAGCCCTCGGCAACGGCCGCACCGCCATCGACTTCATCCACCTCAACGACCTGCTCGAGTCACTTCAGGCCCATGACACCAAGCACCTCACCTCGGACGCCCTCCGCTCGCCCGCGTCCGCGCGCGAGGCGCTCGCCAAGGAGTTCTTCTGGACGCAGCGGGCCATCCAGCACGACTTCAACGTGCAGTTCTTGCAACACTCGGGCATCGACGGCTGGCACGACTACCTGCACTGGTACACAGTGCATGAGCAGGATCATGCCGTCAGGTACACCGAGTTTATGAGGAAAGGGTGTTGTGTGTGTGAGGAGGCACCGCATACAGGGATGGTGGTGCCGGAGGATGAGGAGACGCTAGAAGATGTGCGGCCTCCGTTGCATTTCGTGGATCTCTTGACGTACCCTGAGGGTATGTGAATGCTGGCTGCTTTTCCACTGGATGTTTGTTCTATTCTCGTGTAAACCCAGTGACAATTTCTGTAGTACCTCAGAAATTGGCTCATACAATGGTCCTACTGCCTAGGAAACAGATTTAGACGTAAAATTGCTTTCAAAACTCCTTTGTTGCCCATGAACACGTGAACACTGGGTGAACTCCATGCAAAACCTCTCCCACGGTAACAAACTGCCGGCCTTCTCCCCCCTTAAAAAACAACGGCGTTCGTCCTGCCGCATAAATCAAACAAAATTCTGTGACGCCGTAGTAGGTTCACATCTGCACACAAGCGCAAACTACTCCCATAATGTTGACCAAGTCCCCTGAGGAGGCCTAGCAGGAAATCACCCGCCAGACAATCATCGCATCATTCTTCCTGCTGGTCAACCATCCTCTCAACATGCCACATCAGTGCAGAAAGGCATAGTTACCAGGCACTCCCGTCATGCCTTCCTCCCTGCGCCTCCTCACAAACGTCCCATATCTCGTCTCTCCCTCCCTCGGCACCAGCCGATCGTCGCGATACGCCCAGCGAGCCTCCATATCCTCGTCGCGAGAAGCCATGTCCTGCGCAACAAGCACAACGACAGCACGCAACAGACCCAACAGGCAGACACCCCATAGGCAGGCTGCGCTTCCCATCAGCACGCCCCTGATGTAGTGATCCGATTCGCACGTAGACAGGATCCAGACCGTCAGCCAGGTCAGCATGGCAAAAAGGAATATGATAGACTGCAGCCAGAGAAGCATCATGTTGCACAGATCCTGAACTTCGTGGCGGAAGAGCGTGAAGAAGCACGAAATGACAGTCGCGCCAGCGAATGGCATAGTAAGCGGATATAGCCTGCACGAAAAGTGTTAGCAAACGTCACAAATCGAAGGCAAAAATTGAAAACAGAGGATCACAACGTACCAGCCGAAAAATTCGCTATCAGTCTTTTCCCATGTTGCAAAGGCGCTCCAGACAAGGACGCTGAACAACCCCACCGAAACGACGCACTGCAACACGAGCAACAGCGCGTGCAGCACCGAGTTGACGAACCAGCGCGCCTCCTTTGGCGGACTCAGAGTAACGTCGTCAGATGGTACGGAAGGGGACCGTCGTGGCACGATAGTGCCGTCATTCGAGAAGGTCCGTCGTCGGGAGGGGCTTCGTTGCTTTTTGTGTCGACGGTCGCCCGATGGCTCATGTACCGGCGACGCTTGACCTGTTGGACTGGTAAGGGTATCAGATAAATCCCCCAGCTGCGCCTGCACCATTCTAAGCTCTCCCAGGTTCTCTGGTCGTTCTGCACCCACTACAGTCTTCAACCCCTCCGAGCCATTCCCATTCGAATCATCGGAGTCCTCCAGCCACTGGGCCCCCGTCCAGTCGTACCGCACCCTCGCGCCCATGATCGTCTGTTCCGCCTCTCCCGCAAAGCCCTGAAAGTCCTCTTCGCTTGACTCTGGCACCGGCTGCATGTTGCGGCTCCTGTTCCACGCCGCGTACGCCAGGGGGGAGTCCTTCTTGCTGGGACGGGGCTGTGCCGTGGAGACGTAGGCTGTATCCCAGCGGCGAGGGTTTGCGACTGTTTCAGGGTTTCCCATGAGCGTGTTGTCAGTGGGACTGGTAGAGCGCAGTGTGGACGAAGTATTGGAATCGTTGACTTCGGCCATCTCTGATGTGGAAATTTGGCTTTGGAAGGCCGAACATTTAAGGAAGAATGAAGCGAAAGAGGAAGAGTAGCATTAGAGGAAGGTAATTTATAGGGAGATGGAGGCAGGTGAAGTGATTGAGATGTTGAAAGTTTCAGGCCCATGGAAAACCTTGATGCGCATACCGCCTGCTAATGCTTCTAGAAGATAGAAGGATCACAAGCAAGGCGAGTCAGAAGGTTTTCCCTTGGCAAGTTGCCTCATTGAGTGATGCGCGAGCCCTGATCATCGTTTGATCAGTGAAAGACTGTGTTTCCTGCGTCTGGATACGGCAAGCCATCAATCTGTGCATCAGCCAAATAAGATCTATGCTGGCGCCAGTCAAAATAAAGATTGTGTATTCTTCTTATACCGTCATGGTCGTCATTTACCTTTCGCCGGGTATTTCCCAGCCAGACAGTTCCTCTTCATTGCTCAAGGCGCCCAACCAAATCCCTGAGAGTATCATATTCCTACAGGCCCATTCCCACAATACCAAAGGCATAGTGATCCGCTTTTAAAATGTTGCAAAATGCCGTGTCCATACATGCCTCGTCGTTACTCCAAGCTCATCCTGGCTTCATCTCCGATCCCCCAACGCCCGCCGTCCTTGCCCTGGTTTTGCAGCTCCAAATCCAGGTCGATTCCCAGTCCGCTCGCAGAGTCTTCGTCTAGTACCTCGCTTTGCCTACGCGGCCTGTTCTTGTCCTTCTCCTTCTCCTTGTCTATCGAGCTATTAGTCGGCCTGCGTCGTAGTGATGGCGCGCGGAAGAAGGACCTCGACAAGGAAGAGGGTGCTGTTGAGACTGAAGCGTCGTCGGCTGTTTTGATGCTGCTGCCATCATCTTTGGTCGACCCATCCGTCTGTACCAGAGCTGGTTCAGATTTATTAGATGCGACCATCCTCTCGCCCATGGTGCTATAGCCAGGTGATGGCAAAGCTGTCGTGGAAGCATTCGGCTTGAGTGTGGTGGATTCGAGCTCGTGTATTTCTGATGGGTCAACTTCAACCAGTTCACCATCGCGGTACCACTTTCGTCGCCTCGTCCAACGACCCCAGCCGTCAGAACCTCTTCGGCCGTTTTGCCACTGCAAGGAGTGTCAGCTTCCCGATACCGCAGTCAAATGCAAGATCACCTTACCTTGCTATCATAATATATCCAGCCATTCTTGGCTTCCTCGCCGTCATAGTCAATAGGGCCATGGTCGTCCGGCACACCATCAACACGCCAGCGGCTGCCTTGGGCCCACCTCCATCGCATGTTGCTTCCATCTTCCACAGCCGGTAGTTCAAACTCGTCCTTGGGTGAAACGGCATTCTGGTGTTCGTCCGTCCATGCTGGCCGCTCATACGCGAATAGGCTAGTGGTCCATCCAAGACCAACCCATCTGCGTTGATTCTCGTATATGATAAAGGTGAACTTGACGCCTGCTGTCTTGGAGCTGCCTGTCCTGCGGTGAGTTACATGCAGGTTGCTTGGCTTCTTGAGCGCCTTGGTAAGCTCCGACTCCTGTGCCTTGACCTCACCGTTCTCCTCCGTGACGTTGCGACTAAACTTGACGGGGTTGTCAAAGTGCAGCCCAGTGATGGCGGACGCAAGGCGACGAATCGTCAAGCTTCTCCACAAAACAGTTCGCGTCACCCTCATGACCTTGGCGTGCCAGGTCAACACGACGGTACCTGCAACAAGAATAACCCTGCGCGTGGTGATGATTCTCCATGGCGGAATGGTCAGTAGAACCCAAAATGGAGTCACTATGAGCAGTCGCATAAACATGGCGGTCAAAGCCGGCCGCGTCGTTGCGCTCGTGGGTGTCCGCTGGGTGCTCAAGAAATCGGTCATCTCAAGTAGGGGCTCCAGCAGGAGGTTGCACCGGGCTGTAAACTCCTTGAGAATGTCGACAATCTCGTCGAGCGTCTTCTGATGCTTCGTGTTGGTGGCTTCGGAGTTGCCTCTGTTATGTTTGGCCTGCGTGTTTGTCGCTGAATTCTTGGCGTTGCGTGCGGCTGCCGGGTTGAGAGTCTGCGAAGCAAGTTCCTTGACCTCCCTTGCCGGCTCACTCCAACCGCTGCTGCTTAACGGGCTATATCTCCGTCCGTACATGCCGCCGATAATGGCAATACCCACCACAACTGGGCCAGCCCATTTGAGGACAGCATCCCCGTATAGTACGGTGGCCCAAAAGGCACAGAGCAGCAGGAAGCTCTGCCATGGGTCACCAGAGCTCCATGTCAACAGCCCGACCAGGGTGTTCAGAGGTAGCAGGAACGGGTGGCTGTAGGCGAGGGCGCGTGTGATTTGAGGTGGGGTAGCCAGAAGCAGCGGGCTCTTCTGGTGAACTAGAATCGTCGACCGCCGGGAAGATCTCGAGGGGGCGTTGGAAGAAAGGGTCGCGGGGGAGAATGCAGCGTATGTCGGGGGAGCGCCGTTGGACGAAGACGGTTGGGATTCGAAGGTGGGTGGCGAGCCCCCGAGGGAGTTATCGTCGCGAGAAGACATGCCTAGGTGGGACAACCAAGGGGTGTCCTATCATGAGCGGACCCAGGGGTCAGAGGTCAGTAAAAATTCGGGCTCTGCTGATTGTCTGCGACTTCTGGCGAAGACGCTGTTGCTGGGGCAAACGCAAAGCCGAGGATGGCGGGCGGCGATCATGACATAGTGGAGGCGCCCAAAACCGACCACGTGCCACAGCCAAAGCGGCAAGCGGCAAGCGCAACAGAAGAGAAGGCTATTGGCGAAAGATGAAACAGAAGTACGAGTGTTTCTTTTTGGGTTGAAGAAAGCCGACAGGCAGCGTCGCGGGAAAACGGCGCTGTATGGAAGGTGCAAAATCAAGGAAGGGACTCACTATGGCAGCCATTTACCAGGGCGATCCGATGGCTCCGAAGCCCGCAGCAAACGTCATTGGCAGTCGGTTAGGCCAGCGTGTAATGCGCTCTCGGCTACGCGCAGGGCGGCAACACGCAGGTCCCCGCTGTCGCAAGTGGATCGAACGGCGGAATCCAGGATGAACAACTCCAGCAAAAGAACAAACAGAGGCGACGTTGCGGTATGTTGCCGGCGTGGAGGAATTGGACAACCTGGGGCGGGATGTCCAAGGTCGCGCAATGCTCCGGGCGTTATCACCACGTGAGCCCTGGCAGCACCAACCCACCGTAATCACATGTCAGACGCGGTGTGCCGCGTCCCGGCTTGCGTCGTTTCACTAAGCCACGGATACTTTTTCTTACGATTTCTCAGTTTGAACCATTTCAGCTCACAGCAAAAATGTAAATACATAACAAGATGCTTTGTCAAAGGGTGGACAACGTATAGTACAGTCGCGCCCAGAAGTCTGCACGAGAAGCAATAAACCACCACGACGCGAATTGACCATGCACACACACTGGCAAGATGTACTCAAATCTGGTCTTTCCAGTGACATGTGAAACTCTTATGATGTAACGACGGGGAAAGTATATTCCAGAGATGGACTGCTAGTCAGCTACCCTGTGCTACAATCAAGTGCCCTTGATCCTTCATCATCTTTCCTACCATCTCTCCCCACGCGTCCTCCATGTTCAAGGTTGGTCCATTATGAATGAAAGAATTCCTAAACCATCTTGCAAATCGACATGTCGGTGTAGGTCCAAGAGAAGTACGTTGCCCGGAAAGTTGACGAAGGGCCGAGAGCGTTGTTTATATCATGATTTATGGGTATCAATTATTGGCGTTGCCGACTGCGACTTCCAAGGAAGAGGTAGGTGGGTGCAATTTATTTGCAGCTGGCACAAGAGCCTGGGTACACGTTAGCATCATGTCAAGACTCTTCATGAGCTCCAAAGGCACGTACAGCTAGAGCCGCAGTTGCAGCTAGAAGAGCCAGAGCATCCGCAATCGCCAGCCATTGTGATGAGTTTGGTGGAGTTGTGAGTGAAAAGATTTGTGGTGGAATGGTTGGTTGGTATTTTGTGATTCTTGTGAGTGTGTCGTGACTGAGGAAAAGGGGGATCCTTTGAGCGGAAGCCTCGCGGTCTTTTATAGACGAGAGTTGCGCCCTTTGTGCCTGCGCTCTTTGTGCGTTATCGTCGCCTTCTGCGCTTCCAGCATTTTCCATTGTGCCTTCACCTTCCTTAGCTAGCTTTCCTCTGTCTGTCCCGCCGCCCTGCTGGCCCGTCTCTGCGTCTTTTGTGCGGCCTTGCAGGCGGCAGCCCCACTGGACCCCGCGCCGAGGGTGGGTGGCAACGCGCTGTGGTTGGCTTTTGGTGGACCAGCGCAGCATGCTAATTATCCCAGCGGGAAGGGGTCCCTTATCGGTCGGGGCTGAAGGACGGGCGTGACCTCGAAACCGGGATGCTGGCGCATTGGATGGCAGTGAGGCAACCGGCCTCCGTCAGACAAAAGCCATGTCAGTGTATGGTAAGGTGCCGGGAGATGTCGAGTCGAGCTAACGCAGGTAGACAGAATAGTCTACAAGCTTCATGTATCCTAATAGCCAGTGCATCCAAACCCCTTCCTTGGTACCCTACCCTTTGCGACGGCTCCTCGAGACAAGCAGCATCTGCCGGGCTGTCATCCCCTCCATGAGACGGACGACCCTGCATCAGCCATCCTTCCTTCGGCCGAGGCCGCGCGTGACAGGGCGGGACGTGGGCAACCATGTACAGTCCCGCCTTGCTTGAAGCGGTTCGCACCGGCGACCCCTCATCAAAAGCACGTGGCCGCGTAGAACCATTGGTGGTCGTTCGAGATGACCTCGGGCGATGACACATTACAGATCATGTCTATTTCTAAACTTCATGATACTTTCTCTCTGGAGCGACGCCAAGCCGTGTATCGTGGGGAAGGGTGGGAAGGCTTGCTGGCTAAGCTCTGGCTAGAGATGCATCTCCGAGGACTGCGGCATTCAAGCATTGCTCTCGGCCGTGTCCGAAAACTGTTTTGCTGATAGCTGCTTATCAATCTACACCATTACTTACGCGAAGCCGCGGGGTGCTGTTTTGACGTTGTGCGGAGATCTGATGGACATGCATCGCCGTTGCATTCAACGAGCGGCCAGTAGAGGCTTAAGCATGCATAGCATCGTGGTGGGCCCCATTAGCGTTTTGCTCTTCCCTACACCATACCTTCAAGTCACCTTTCGGTCGATGCGGCGAAGCACGTAAAAGATAAGATATCCGCGCTGCATTTCGCTGATGCAACCCATCCTGTCAGCCGGGTAATGGCCGGTCTCTTCTCATTACAAGATTACTTCAAAGTGGCTAGATGTGGCTAGACGAGGTGTGCGTTGCGCCACAGAGAACATCTCAGCCTTATCAGACAAACGCAATCCCTTATCAAATGTCGCCATCAACCCTGACAAGACATTCAAAGCGTATGTTTATACAGCTAGCAACCCCTGAAAGAAAACGACAATGCTTGATTACACCAATCATGGAGACATTTGCAGTGTCCAGCCAGCATCAAAACGGTGCTTGAGCAAGGGGCTGCCCCATAAATCCAACCATCGCGTCATTTCTCGTGACTGGACAGTCCAGGTCAAACGGCGTAATTGCATCCCCGTCTTAGGAGCATTGATATGTGCATTCTTTTCTGCTGTTTTTCCGCTGATTTAAAAGCCCTGGATTTCCCTATCGGTACGGATCAAGCTGGGTCCTGGTGGTGAATTGTACTCTTTGTGGGGGATTTTGGGATACTCACGCCGTGTAATACGGTTATAGCTGCTGATCGCAGGACGAAGGCACGGGCAGCTCAACGACGCCAGATCGCGCCGTCTCACCCACCACCATGGACGGCCTCACAACTGGCTACGACTTCTCGCGCGCCGGCCGCCACGTTTGGAGTACACTTAAGATGAACTGGCACCTCGGCTTCACGGCCTTTGGCGGGCCACCCGTCCACTTCAAGATCGTGCGCCCTCTCCTCCCGCATCCAACACGCGTACGCACCCCGCTAACTTTATGACAGTTCCACGAGATGTTCGTGGAGAAGTCCCACTGGATCGACGAGCAGCTGTACCAGGAGCTTTTCAGCATCAGCCAAGCCCTCTCAGGCCCTGCCAGCACAAAGATGCTGTACTGCATCAACCTCATCCACAACGGCTTCCCCAGCGCCCTCCTCGCCCTTGTAATGTGGAGCCTGCCCGGCGCCCTCGGCATGTTCGCCCTGTCCATGGGTATTTCCACCGTCGGGGACACGTTACCCCGTGCCGTGTACGCGCTGCTGTCTGGACTCAATGCTGCTACCGTGGGGATAATCGCCCTCGCTGCCGTCGAGCTGTCGGACAAGGCCGTCACGGACCATCTCACACGCCTAATCGTCTTTGGAACCGCTGCCGCCGGGCTGCTTTACAATGCGCTGTGGTATATCCCTGTGTTGATGGTAGCGTCTGGTGCTGTCAGCCTTGTGTACGATTATCGATGGATTCATCGGCCCGTCCAGGCTGCGATTCGTCGCCTGCGTCGCCACAGTCCACCGACGCCTCAACCACAGACCGACAATGGCGACGGCGAATACGGCCAGACAGACGATGAGATTCTGCCTCACGAGCCTGTGTCGGAAGCAGAGATGGAGCCCCGCGTCATCCCTACCGAGCACCGGCTCAACTTTTCGTGGAAAATCGGCACTGCAATCATCGCATCTTTCTTCGTCACTTTCCTCGTCGTCATGGTGCTCAGAGGAACACTACCCTTCTCACCTCTCTTGTACCGACTCTTCGCCAACCTCTACCTCGCGGGCACCATCATCTTCGGAGGTGGCCCCGTTGTAATACCCCTGCTACGCGAGTACATCGTGGCCGAGGGCTGGGTCAGCCCACGAGACTTCCTTATTGGGCTCGCCATCGCGCAGGCCTTCCCTGGCCCAAACTTCAACTTCGCCGTCTTCCTCGGAGGCCTGGTCGCCAGCAACCACGGCTACCCCGTTGCCGTAGGTTCGATACTTGCCTTCATCGGCATCTTCACCCCCGGAATTGTCCTTGTCCACGGCACGATGGGCGTCTGGGCTGCTATCCGCAGCAAGCCTTGGATCAAGTCCGTCATCAGAGGCATCAACGCCGGCGCGGTCGGTCTCATATACCCGGCCGTGTATCGTATTTGGCAAGTTGGCTTCATCGATGAAGGCTTTCAGTCCGGCAGGAGTCTTGCGGACGATCCGTGGTGGGTTGTTGTTACGGCCATGGCTTACATTGGCGGGCGCTACTTCCGCGTTCCTCCTCCTGTATCAATCCTCATTGGCGCTGTACTTGGATTGACGAGATATGCTGTTCTCCACCAGACATACACGAGAATTGAGCCAAGTCAACTGCTGGAGCTACGCTGGCTTGGAGGAGGAAGTCATCATCTGGTTACATGACCTATGAACATAGCATCCCCGTGAGACGGCAGTATTGTTTCTTGTATTCAATAGGCGTAAGGTATAACGTAATAAATATGCATGTACAAGGCACAGGTTTTAGCACGGGTTGTTCAAGCCATTTCCAGCCATGGTAATTGGTGAAGAGTTGCACTTTGGATTCGACAGAAAAACACAGCCCCTGGGCTGAGCCGCACCATTGGCAGATATAAGCCTAACCCCTCACCTCCATCAGATATGTATTTTCAGAGGAACACTTGCCAACGTCGTCTCTTCACAAACTATGCAATGCGCCTCCTCAATGTTATCGACAAAAGTTTTGTCAAGTTCTTTAGTGATGTGCCAGCATATACCATCCTCTCTCATACTTGGGGCGCCGAAGAAGTCACGCACCAAGAAATACAAGGACAGACATTGTGAAGCCAAACTAGGCTATCTCAAAATCAAGTTTGCTTGTATGCAGACGCTTAAGGACGGTTACGAGTGAACATGGGTCGATACCTGTTGTATCGATAACACCAGCAGCACAGAATTGACAGAAGCCATCAACTCCATGTACTCTTGGTATTATGGAGCCGCAACCTGCTACGTTTATCTGGTCGATGCAACTTGGGAAGAGCCAATCGAGGAAAACAAGAGGAGTGCCCGAATGCTGGACACGATAAAGCATTGCTTATGGTTTCAACGAGGTTGGACGCTTCAGGAACTTCTTGCCTCTTCCCGGCTAAAGTTACCGTATTTGACAAGGATTGGACTGTCATTTTTGAAGGCACATCCAAAGAACAAGTCAGCTGTATCTTGAGTGAAATCACAGGCATCAATCCGCGCTGTATCGAGGATCGTCGAGCAATACGACACGAGCCTATTGCAACCAGGATGTCTTGGGCATCCGGACGCAGATGCACTCGGGTGGAAGATACAGCATACTGCCTGATGGGCTTATTCGACGTTAACATGCCGCTTTTGTACGGCGAGGGCGACAAGGCATTCAAGCGTCTCCAAGAACAGATATGGAACACGACAGATGACCACACCTTGCTTTGTTGGTTCGTGGATGAAAAAGATCCCCGCGCTTGGACGATCCAAAGTGCGTTTGCTCAATCTCCCGAGGATTTCCGGTTTTCATCCAACATTGTGCTGTTTGGTAACGAAGTACACGATCCCGGGCAATTGACCAAGCTGGGCGTACCACTCCGAACATCTTTGTCAGAGGTTGACGAATTCGACTTCGATTCCTACATGGTCTTTCCACGACCTACCAAGGACAGGATGATGCTCGCAACGCTGAATTGCGGGTATACAGATACAGATAATCGCTCCTGGCGGTCCTTCATCGTGCTTGTTCCCGCCCAGATGAGGTGGGATCCGTTCCACAACGGAAACACTAGGCCTCACTCGATTTTCGCTCGCATGGCAACTCCACGGAGAAAAAATTTCCACCTGCCAAAACGAAGAGAAGCATTATGGGGGGAAACGGGTCTCATCTTCATACGGACCAGGATGGTGAACTGCCAAACAATTCTGCCAATGGGCAATATCCACCTAGGACAAGACATCGTGACCGTGGACTTGTACCACACAACAGGACCGATCATCACCGCCTTCAATAAGTGTAGGATCAAGATTATGGGTGTTAGTTTGCATAACTTGGAAAGGGATGAACGCAGCGACTGGAACTTTTCAACTGGGCAGAGTGAGATTGTCATTTTGGGCAGACATGTTGAATTCGAGCTTGAGCATGGAGTCGTACAATGCGAAGTACAGCACGACTCAACCTGCGAAGCACATGGAGGTGGTTGTGCAACATCAGAACCATTCGCACTATCTTATATGCGATATTTGGACAAGACATATGTTTACAATGTCAAAGGCAAAAGTGATCCCGGGGGGGGGTGGTAAACGGTTTTCTCCGACGCGTGAAGGATATATCGTCTGGCAAGCAAGACCGAGGAACTGAGGTGACAACCTGTAGCTCTTATTTTCCGGAAATTACGACTAAGGTGCATTGTGGTTCACCAACTCTGCAGCTCGAAAGTTTCGACTTGACGCTTTCCGTGTCTGCAAGCACTAATAAGGCCAGCGACGTAATTCACAACTTGGAAATCATCCTCGGGGGCGATTGTCGGCAGCGACGTTTCCGAAGCAACCGAGGAAAAAGACAAAATGAGGTAAGCATCCATGACTTCTAGTTGTGATCGTAATAGCCTGCCTCCTTTCTCGCTATGTACATTCAAAATGCATTCAAGACCAAGTTCGAATGAGTTGACAACAATGAATAACAGTCCGAGAGTCGCACGAGAAAGGGAAGAAAGGTCGTACACTAAGCGACTCGTTCGTGACGGCGTTGAAAAAGAAGATATTCGATCACCATGAGGGACCTACAGATGCCAGCTTTGGGTTAGGATGTTTACTTGTCATACTTTGGATTCATCTCTGATTTCCGCAATATCAATTTTCTCGTAAGAGGGTCCATCCTCATTCAAGTGGGCCGGCGAGTGGTTCTTGTTCCTTCAGCATGAGGATCGACTTCGTCTTTTCGCCAAAAGGCCGTTCATTCGTTAAGATTCTTTCATCTGATTTGACATTCGGGGAAAAGTAGCCGAATTATTTGAAGATGCCACCTTCCAAGCACGATTCAAGATCATCCGCGTCATTTCATATTTGCTTACCTCGTGCCTCCAACAGCATTGGATTGGACAGAAGGTGCAAGATTGAACTTTCCTAGGGCAGCACACAAACAGCCACTCATAATTCGCCCTCCTCCCCAATCCATCTCCCCTAAAGAGATAGTCATAATGCCTACCCAACCAGGCAGTTACCCAGAAACGGTCCTTTTGCGTCAAAACACTAGGTGCTTGGTCAGTGTCTGAAGACCAGGGCATACCCCTCCGTGCCGATCCATTGTTTTGGGGGTCCCCGGATCCAGACTACAGGGATACTACCGACCGCAGCAGGGCAAAAAATAGAACAGAGCCCCATCTCGCAGCCTCATTCGCTTCCGGGGGCCCCCTGCTCCAGGCATTGGAACTGTGGATGAAACTAGCTGGGGGGTTCTCATTTGGCGGCGTGGACCAGTCAGAATGGCATTGTTTGCTTCCCCCTCTGAACGTGGATTCGTACGACCTTTGGTATGGGACTGGAGCTGGTCCTGGACCCGCGGTTGGTTGCTTCACATTCATCAGACGACGCGGAACCGAGTTCGGACAAAGCCGTTGCGAATGTTTCGTCGAGCTCGAGGAGCGCCAAACCCTCTGCTTAATCCCATGCACAACCCTGGACGAGTCCAACGTTAGGGCTCTGTACAACACCGATGCTGTGGCAAGCCGGAGAGTTTTATTGATATCATCCGATCTGAACCGCATTTTGCTGTTCTCGAGTTGCACGTTTTCGTAGCTCCCGAGGACTTTCCGAAGTCGCTTACAGGCACCGCTGGGTATCGAGCCACCAGCGACGCCACGATGCAGCCGCTCACCGCGCAAATCGCTCTGGCCTAAAATAAAGCCCCGGAATGAATGAGACGCACGGTTATGAGCTAGACTATGTGGCGTGTCCTGATCGGCCGGCAGCCACAACCTAGGCATTCCTTACAGCCGCAGCGTGATCCAATAAAATCCCCTAGGTCCGAATGGTAGGCTGAGACAAGGTTGGCTGCAATTCTGCGAGGCTGTCGAGAGAGACCGCGCCACACAAGACCCTCGGCGCACCGCATCCTCCCATGAATCCCAGCTTACGCCCCACGTCATATCAGTCCGATGGTTATGACCAGCAGTCCATCGGGCCATGGGTCAAACATGCCCCAGAGTCACCACCTCAGACGTTTACACCTGGCAGCCGTGTCACGGACCAAATCATGCGTTGCGTTTCCGCATCTCCCGCTTCTTGCCATCTACGGCACAGCTCCGTGCCTCCTTTTCTGTTCCTCGTATGACTTGTGTATCCGTCTAGAAAATCTCTAATTTCCACGGCCAAGGACATCCCCCCAATCCCATCTCGTAGCCACATTCAAGCCCTCATGCCGTGCTCGCCGGGACCCTCTTCTACTGTAGCTTCTCCAGCGATCTTCAGGGGGTTTAAACCCAGCGCCACCCAGTGAGCGAGCTGTAGAACATATCGAAGCAAAATGGTAGATCGGGCGCTATGCCGCTTGCAGCAGGTGTGGGCTGCGTTTCCCCTGAGATCGTCGCGTCTCATCCAGGGGTACCCTTCTCTAAGCTTCAGCCCTGGCCTGCCCAATCAAGCAGTCCCAACAGCCACAGATCCCAAGGCCTAACCCTGGCCGCTATTACCAAGTGGGCTTGTCAGAGCCGGTGTACAGCCCTTTTTGGTGCCTATTATTGGTTCCCTGCGGCTTGCACTGCTGCTGCGACCTGCTCAGTGGGAATGGGGAGCTTGGACGGTGAAGGCCGAATTACATGCTCATCCAGGAGTCGAGCAAGGGAGTATGGGCATTAGGATTCCGTAATAAGAAGATCTTGGCCTCAAGATATATAATAAGCTGTCTCGCTGTTTTGGATGACTTCTTTCCCATCATCAATCCAGTTCGCCAGTCTACTTCTCCAGCATCTTCCATTTCCGCTTTCTCATCTCGTCTCTTTGTCCTTAACAGCGGACAACCACATTCACTGCTTTTCCTCAAGTCGATCATTCTTGTATCATTCTTTTCGGCATCTTTTCTAAACTTTGAACAAGCACCAAACACGCATCCATCCGTCAACATGCGTGCCTCTACTCTTCTCGCTCTCGCCCCCCTGGCTGCGGCCGTCCCCTTCAACATGAAGCGCGACTCTCCCGCTCCCGTCCTCATTCCCCGCAGCGGCCGCGCCATCGCCGGCAAGTACATCGTCCGCATGAGAGACGGCACATTCTCCACCGCCGTGTCTTCCGCGATCCAGGCCATCAAGGCCGATGCCGACCACACCTTCCACCGGGGCTTCAACGGCTTCTCCGCCAGCCTCGAAGACGATGAGCTGGAGAACCTTCGTCACGATCCCAATGTAAGCAGCCGCTGTCGACCTCGGCAGCTAAACGTGCCACTGACGTGTCTGCAAGGTTGAATATATTGAGCAGGATGGCATCATCACCATCTCCGCCACCCAGGAGGATGCCCCCTGGGGCCTTGCACGCATTTCCAGCGCCGAGCCCGGCGGCACTACTTACACCTTCGAAGACGCTGCTGGAGAGGGCACCTGCGCCTACGTCGTCGACACGGGCATCGACACCGAGCACCCCGAATTCGAGGGCCGTGCCGTGTGGGGTGCCAACTTTGCCGACAACAGCGACGCCGACGGTCAAGGTATGTCCCTCTGTCTCCCTACAGGGACTCGAGGCTAACAGCTCAGGTCACGGTACTCACGTCGCTGGCACCATCGGATCCCTTACATTCGGTGTCGCCAAGAAGACGCAGCTTATCGCGGTCAAAGTCCTCGACGACAGCGGCAGTGGCACCAAGTATGTTTGACCTGCTTTACATCTTCTGAAGGGATCGTGTGCTAACGTAGGGTGCTTAGCTCTGGTGTTATTGCCGGCATGGAGTTCGTTGTGGACGATGCTGCCCAGCGCGACTGCCCTAACGGCGTCGTGGTCAACATGTCTCTCGGCGGTGGCTTCTCGCGGGCCGTCAACTCGGCCGCCGCCTCCATCGTCGACGCCGGACTCTTTCTCGCCGTCGCCGCGGGTAACGAGGCCAGCGACGCCCGCGGGTCGTCGCCTGCCTCGGAGTCCAGCGCTTGCACGGTAGGTGCCACCGACGCCGACGACGTCCTCGCCGACTTCTCCAACTTTGGCAACGTTGTCGATGTGCTGGCCCCTGGTGTCGATATCCTCAGCACCATCCCCGGCGGTGACACTGCGTCGTTTGACGGTACCTCGATGGCTTCTCCCCACGTTGCCGGCCTGGCTGCTTACCTGCTGAGCATCGGCGAGACTGCTGAGGGTCTGTGTGACTTTATTGCGCAAACCAGCTTGAGGGGCGTCATCTCTGGCGTGCCCAACGGCACTGTCAATGCCCTTATCAACAATGGCAACGAGTAAACGCGCCTAGCGAATATTGCTCTGTTGCTTTCACGAGCACCACGGGGAATGGGAATGGGAATGGGAATGATTTATGCTGGGGGTGTTCTGGAAACGGGGTTGGCTAGGGACAAGGCTGTACATTAATCTTATTCATCATGTATATTGAGTTGAAGATACCTATTGACGATACACCTTTGCTTCTCGTCCATGAAACCCGGGCATAGATCCGAGAACCACTCCATCTACGGTTCTCCAAGAGGAGCACTCCAACATCCGCCGCTTTCAACAATGAGAAAATAGCACATAATGTCATGGCGTGAGAGCTATACGGGCGGTCCGAGCGTGCTGATGGTGAAGATAATGAGGGATGGTCGGTAGACGTCGGTTGTAGAAGTAATTGTTCACAGCAGGTCCATGCGAGGTACGAACGCTGGCACGTACGCCGTCCGGAATTTCATTGGCCCGCCACTAGGCCTTGCGTCAAAGAGACGTGTAGGCTATCAATCCAACGACTACACAGCTCCCTTGTCCATTCCCATCATCTTCCTTCGTTACCTTTACATACCAAGGCTGCGCTTTTTTTAATTCTTTTAATTTTTTATGTGTGCTTTAATTACCCGCAAAAGTACGTTCTTACCTGGTGAATCTCGTTTCGCCAGTCGATGTCGCGCTCCTCGGCCTTGTTCAACTGCCTGATCCGCACGCACCACATCACGTCGCGGAAGAAGGTCCAGCGGGTTAGGCGAGCCGCTGATCAACTCAACGTCGACTATCTCCTGATGCGTAGCGGAGGTTCTCCGGGGCTCATGTTCGCCGAGAGCCGCGACGAGGTTGGATTGGCCGAATGGGTGGCTGCCGTTCAAGCATTGCGATACAAGGACTTCCAGTGCCTTCGTAAGCCTGCTGTGACGGTTGGCAGCTCCCTAGTTCAGTCCAATGGCTTCCAGGAGGTCGACAATACAGCCGCGTTTTCTCAAGAAATGGAAGCTCGAGGCTTGACTCGGTGGTGGCGCAAGGCTATGGGATACGCATCCGATGACTAAACATAGCAATTAAACCAGGCGCCCTTGGTTTGCGTCGCGTTCCATCCTCCGTTATCAGTAAACACCTTTCATACTGGCGGTCGTGTCATCATGGATTACAGAGTTCACCAAGCTAACGCGGCTTTGCGGCTGACAGCCTTGGGTCAACACCAAACAGTATCTGTTTTCCTCTTTGGCTCAAGGAATGGTTCGACCCAAAGCCATATGCAATTCTCGCTTAAGACAGGAGCGCAAGTACCAATCCTTCTGATATCGGCATTTCTAGCCTTTTCTAAGACGATCCATAGACCCGCGGGGATCCCCTACTCATCGGAACTCGCGTTCTCGGGCTTCTGTCCGTACACGACATAGCTTCAGATTGTCAGCACGGGCTAGAATGAGCGTTGCATCGCTTCTGGAAGACTCACTACGGCCAGTATCCGTGGTACTTCAAATTGCGCAGGTCCTTCCGGATCAAGGCACTGAAGACAATGATCTCGTCCTCGGTCCAGTTCAGAGCTTTCTGAAACAGGCGCATCGTCATCCCTTCCAAGTTGTTGATCAGGTTGTGCTGCTCCCAGACGCCGAGCAACTTCAACCGCTTGTCCGCTGCCCAGGGGGTGATGGGGAGCTTGAAGATCTTCTCCGTGACATTGACGTAACCGCGTTCCTCGAACCATCCTTTCCACCGCGTCGGGTCGTCAATGGGAGTGCCAAACTTAATACACGATGCAGCAAGGTTGTCAGCCATTTTCTGAATCGCGCTGTCCTTTGGGACCGTATCGTCGTCACATTGCAGCAAGCCCGTCACACACTGGAACTCAACCCAGCCACCGGGCTTTAGGTGTCTAGACGCCTCGTCAGAATCTCTTCCTCTTCGACACCAGCCTGGGAACATACACGAAACTCTGGTCAAGGAGCTTGGGAAAGTCTCGCACCGACGCGATAGGGTCACGACAGAAGATGAAGTCGGCCGTGTTCGGCTTGCTCGTCCAGGGCTGTTCTATGTCGTCCAGCTCGAACCGGCAGTTTGGGGGCACCCTGGCGCTGTGATTCAGCCACGCGCTCGCGAGCCATGACACGCTGCGAAGCACCTACCATTCTGGCTGCGTTGGTGCAATGTCAATCCCAAGCACCTAGATAGGGTCAGCAATGGTCACGTAGCAGCTGATGTCGAAGCGCCCGCACCTCTGCACTAGGAAACTCATCGGCTATGTCGACACACCAGATGCCTACAACCATCAGCTGCCACTCCGTCAACAACAAAACACGCCTTACCAGTTCCGCATCCTAGATCGACGATTCTCTGCGGCGATTCGGTGATAGGAGCGAGGTAGCGTCGCTTCTCCAATAACGCATAGTACTTGGCGTGGCATAGGTCGATGCGGTCCAGTTCTTGGTCGTCCATGGGCAGGCCGTATTCTAATTGTACAGAGCCAACCATTTAGTTTCACTTGACCGCTTGGTGGTGGTTTAATGCATGCCAGCGCCTTACCCTCCTTGCCAAAGACGGCATACGTGCGTCGGCCTTCGCCAATGGTGCCTTGAAGAACAGACGAGGTGATGGACGTCAAAGAAGAGTGTGCGCTGGCAGTCTCGATGCCCTGGAACTGGTTAGATGGCAATTCCCAGTATTCGTTGCTTGTTGATCGGTCCCATTCAATGGAACATGGCACAGCCAACGGACGTACCTCATCATAGTCGGACTGCTGAGCTGCAGACTGAATCGCGGCAACGCCCCGTTAGTCTCATGGGAATTCAGTCTAGAGCTGAAAGTGGGACAGGCGGATCGAGGGCTTGCCTAGACAAGCTCGAAGGCGGAGTGGCCACGTACCTCGTCCGGTCGGATGGCATCCTGTTGGTAGCTGCTCATGATGACCGGAATGTGGCGTTAATGAAGGTAATACGTGGTTTTGATACAAGGCGCCTGGGATGAGACTTGACCAAATTTTGCAAGATTTGCACAACAGGTTCCGCTCGACAGCTATGAAAGATGAATGAAGTGGTTGAGTGAAGAGGCACGCAAAGCGGAGCGAGTCCACACTATCTTGGCCAGGATCATCCCACCCTTGCTTGTTGACGGAGCGTCATTTGGGCTCCGAGGGCGGGCAGTGGCGTCTTGTCTCCCCCACGGTCCGTTCCGCAGCAATGGTTGGGTTCGGTGGGCAACGATGGATAGGCCAGCTTACTCAAACGTGCGCCTACTAGCCGAACATATCTTATGGTGCACCCAGACCTCGAAGCGAACAAAAGCAGTGTGAGTGGGGGCCAAGAAACATCGCCTGTCCAGTGGCGACCCCTCCTGTCAAGAGATTGGCACGCTACTCAGCGGTTGTGCCATCCACCGACCGTATCAGACCCTGACCATGGGTCCATGGCCAGGGGGGCCTGATGCGGGGACATTCCTCAAGAGGAACAGCCGAGCCGAGGGAGCAACTGATGAACAAGCCAGTTCTGCGAGAAGGATACCAAAAGCGCTTTCAGAAAGAGGTCTTCGTGTCAGTGGCTCAGTGGAGAGGGGGACAGCAACGAGGTGCCAAGAGGGAGTGAACAGGATTCACTGTCGGTGTTGAAATTCTTTTAAACAGTTCCCATTTTCCCGTTTCTGCAACACTTCCCTGGCCTCTTCCTAGCAGATCAAACAAGTGCCCGCTAGGTCCTGCTCCGAAACCTGCGAAGACCGCTTTCTTATTACGCCAACAATAACCCTATAGCACCTTGGCGCGATTGCCTGCACCCAAAGTCCCGATATCTTGTTGCCGAGAAGCGCAGCCAGGATCTTCCACTTTAGCAACCCCAGCGCCTCTACCAGCCATTCAATTGAGTGACACGAGCCATGGCTAAAGAAGACGTGAGCAAGGCTTTGGCGGAAGCCAGGGCTTTGGTGACGGCACTCGAGTCCCACGACGGCTCTGCCCAATCACATCTCAACCTCTTGAACCAAGCGTCCAACGTTAGGACGGCGTTAGAGGGGCCGTATGATACGGCCACCCGCTGGCTAGAATGCTTGAGCATCACAGGCGCACTCTATCTCCTCATCCGTCTCAAGGCGCTACAGAAGCTGCCGGCCGAGGGCTCCATCAGTGCCCAGTCGCTGGCCGACCAATGCAACGTCGACGTCTCGGCAATCAACCGCGCCATGCGTGTGTTGCTGGTCAACGGCGTTGCGGTGGAGACGGCGCCAGATGAGTATGCGCACAACGACCTGTCGCTAGCATTGCAGCCCGAGGGCCTGGGCCAGTTCCTGTGTATCAGCGTCGACTTTATGCGCGACTGGTGCGCGTTCCCAGACTATGCCAAGACGCATGCGCCGGAGGACCTGTTCGATGCGAAAAAGAGCCTGCACGCCTTCATGCTAGGCAAGGAGGGCAAGACGTTTTACGAGATCATAGACGAGAACACGGAAGAGCGCCACCTCTTCAACATCACCATGCAGGCCATGGAGAAGAACTTCCCCATCATTGGCCTGTTCCCGTTCAAGAGCCTTGAGGCGCAGGTTTCCAGCGAGCCCGAGCGCCCGTTCATCGTCGACATTGGCGGTGGCCGGGGGCAGGCCTTGCTGGCGTTAAAGGAGGACTGCGGAGGCGCGTTTGGTTCCAAACTTGTCCTGCAGGACCTGCCGAGTGTCATCGACTCGCTGAGTCCGGAAGACATCCCCGGCATCCAACCAATGAAGTACGACGCATTCACGCCGCAGCCAATAAAGAGTAAGGCCACCTCACCACTACATCCACACGCAAACTCACACTGCTACCTTCCCTCCTCGTATGGGCCGGGGCAACGGTCATGAACCTGTCGTTATTCAAGAGCTAACAACGAACCTGCTTTCCCACAGATGCCCACGTGTACCTCATGCGCCGTTTCCTGCACGATTTCTACGACCCCGTCTGCGAAGTGTTCCTCCGCAACACGGTGTCCGCCATGGGGCCCGACTCGCGCCTCGTTGTCTGCGACATGATCATCCCCGAGAAGGTCCAGGACAAGGGCGAGCTGACGGCGTACTGGCTGGACTTCTGCCTCATGTGCATGAGCGGCAAGGAGCGCAAGCTGGGTGAGTTCGAAGCGCTCTTTGATAGGGTCGGGTTGGAGCTGGTGGCGGTGCACAAGGCTGAATTGGGACATGTGGCCATGCTGGAGACGAGACTGAAGCGGTCGTAGCGGCGCGTTGCTTCGCGATGAGGAGGGACGGTTTGGCCAGTGCTTATTACGGCAAAGGAGCTCTAAGCTCTTACTAGACGTCTGCATGGAAGAAGCTGAAGAGTTAACAAGTGCTCACGCCCACGCATTGAAGTCAGCCTAGCAGCATTGTATCATGATCCAACCCGAAGGCTTCCTAACGCTCACTCCCATCGTAAGTCGTGATACCACTCGAGTACCACGAAATCCAAATGTTCTTATCATTCCCGATTCATACAGATGTTGTACCACGTTCAACCAAACTGGCAAGGCTGTCACCCCGTCTCGTCTCCGGCAAAGCCCAGTGCACATCCACCCACCACTCTAAACTACCTGAGTATCAACCACAGTTTCCCATCGGCTCCGCAACGCCGATCCAAATACCCCTTCCCTTCCCAATTTCCCAAGAGAGCCGTCGGCACCCACCGTCAACAGCGTGACCTGAATAATTTGTAATTACTGATGACGTTCTATAGAAGGGGTTCCGTGGTCTAGCTGGTTATGGCATCTCGTTAACACCGAGAAGGTCCCCGGTTCGAGCCCGGGCGGAATCACACTTTTTGCCGCTCTGCTATCAGTATCAATGATTGTGTTCGCGCCTGTTTATTATTTTGTCAGTAGTACTTACTTGATTTGTGATTATCTTGTGTTGCTTGTTCGTACTACTACGTTGTGCGGTGTGGGCTGCGGTAGGAGTAACAAGGAACTCATTCAGAATCTCCCTTTTCGCTTCACCCAGGTGCAAGATCAATAGGGTTCGTGATCAATATGTATGGATGAGATATATCCTCTAGCCGTTCCATAGCTATCGTACATGTACAGAAAATATACACATGCCCGCATCCCTCACTCATCTCCAGGCTCTGCCACCATCCTATTACAACCTCCCCGTAATCCAATCCTTCTCCTTGTTCTTCCTCATGCCATCCGTGCCCGTGACCGGCAATCCGCGCAGCCGCAGCTCCTCTTCGATGACCTTCCAGCGACCCACCGCCGTCTCCTTGTCGATGGGAGTCTGGCGGCGGCCGTGCAGCTTGACGTTGGCTAGCTGGTCCAGATCGCCGCGCTGCTGCAGCACCTCAGCTAGCTTCTTGGCCTTGGGCGGCTTCGAGGCCAACGTCAGCACGTGACGAAGCGTGTGGGCGGCGCCGAGGCGGGCGTCGGGTAGGAGTGTGCCGGTGAGTTGGTAGAGACGTTTGCGTAGCTGGCGTCGTTCTATGTTAGAATTGGGTGAGCGAGAGTGGTGGGAGGCAGACTTACGGCGAACTTGACCTCCTCGTCGAGTACAATGTCCTTCCAAGAAGGATCCCACGTCTTGGTGATCTCCCTGGCCTCTTCCAAAGCGACCTGCTCAGCCTCACCCTCTTCGGGCTCCGCCTTCAAATTATCCATCACTGCTCTAGCATCCCCGTCAAGCTCGGCTTTCCCATCCACAACCCTCACTCCAACCGCCAACGCGTCATCCAGCGCCGCCCTCGCGCCCGCCGGCCACTTCGCCGTCACCCATTCCCCAAATAAGCCCGCCTGCTTGAGGGCCAGGATCTCCACCACAGCGCGGCGCAGGTACACCTCGATGACCTCCTTGTCCGTCGTCCTAGCGGAACTGCCGAACCCGCGGAACGCACTCTCCTCGCCCCAGTGGCCCTCCTGCTGCCACCAGGTCTTGAGTGGCGCGATTTCCTCGAGCCCTTCCGCGGTCGTGGCGGGGACGTACGTCGGGTCAATCGAGGACAACTCCTGCTCGGTGGTGGCTTCGGTTCGTCTGGGCGGCAAGGTGAGACGCGCGTTCTGCAGGACGCGGGGCGTGCGGTCTACGCGCGGGCGATGCTCTAATGCCTCTTGCGGGAGGTTTGATTGTGGGCCGGTATCGGGTTGCTGCGTGTACGGATCTTCAGCGCCGGGTGCTTCGCCCTTCCAGAGCTTCTCGCGGAGCCATCCCGACTTGGCCTGCGAGGCACCAGAGGTCGATACGGCACGCGCAGCGGCGAAGGGTTTCTTTGTCGTCGAAGGTGAAATGGCAGAGTGCAGAGACACCAGTCTCCGTACTCTTGGTATTCGGGACATTGTGGTTGTGATGGCAGAATTGCAAGATGCCAGAAATCGAAACGGAATGGTGTGAAGCTGGAGTGGGCAACTTTTTCTGCCAGTCCAATCCGAACAGTGGAGTGGTCGATAGTGGCCAATCACAGGCCGCGAGGCTACAGTGGCCCCCTTGACCAGTCCGCTCCATGCAACTACGATACCCTGTACCTAACCCCGAGGAATGCCTACTGTTCCCAACCTTCACATGCTGTCGACGCCAACCTGCCTGTGTCGCCAAACACCACGACGCACCTCCGTCCCCCAACCATGGCGCGTATACACCTCGTGCTGCTCCTCCTGAGTGCGCTGCTAGGCCTCGCCTCAGCGGCCTGTACGCAATGCCTCCCCTCTCGTCCCTCGACGCCACGCTGATTAACCTTCCGCCAGCCGCGCCAACCTTCTGCAAATGCACATGCTCCAAGAACAGCACCATCATCCCCCTCGACCCCGATACACCACCCACCCTGCTCCTCCGCCACCTCCTGGACACCGCCGCCGCCGGCGTCGACATCCGCGCCCAGCAGAGCATCACCCGCGGCGGCGCCCCCTCGTGCTCCCAGTGCACCAAAGCCTTCTGTCTCAGCCGCGACCTGGACATTTGTGAGAATGTCGAGGAGGAGGACGTCACGACCATGTGCTTCCAGCGTGACAGCAACAAGGACAAGATCATTGTGTGGGCCTTCATTGTCAGTGTCCTGGGGCTGCTGGGCTGGGCGGCGTTTAAGAGGATGAGGGAGCGGCAGGAGGCGAGGGCGCTGAATCAACAGCATATCAGCTACACTCCTGTCCCGCCGCCGCGGTAGTGGGACGTATTTCAAGCGAACTAGATCATGTAATTATGGCATAGGGACCGGCGTTTTGGGATTTATACAGAGTATGCGTCATGACAAGTATTGGACAGTATTTGACAGGAAATGCTGCTATTATTCATTCACCTCGTGTTCTCCGATATTAAGCCATGCTTTTTGTAGTCGCCACGAGGGTGAGACTGTCCTTCACGAATTTTCGACCTAAACTCCAAAATTATTCACCATTTTGCACTTGCGCTCACTTCACAAGTGGCGATTGCCTCCAAACTATTTTCCCTCTCCCCAAATCAAGCCAGGGCATCGAAGCTGCCCATGATGGTTTCTCCCTGTTTCAATGCAAACTTGAAAGACCCCTAATCCTCCTCAAGCATGCTGACCTTGGCAGGCTCGCCGTTGGGAGAGATTCTACCGGTGACCTCACGTCGAGCGCGCACAGCCTCGGCAAGATCCTCCAGCACGGTTACGGTGGTCTCCCAGTCGATGCAGGCGTCGGTGATGCTGATGCCGTGCTTGAGACCGGCGGGGCCCTCAGGAGGCACCTTTTGGCTGCCGGCGTTGATGTTGGACTCGATCATGACACCAACAATGGCCTTCTCGCCCTCGCGCAGCTGGTCGCCAATGACCTTGGCCACCTTGGGCTGGTTGTTGTGGTTCTTCTGCGAGTTGCCTGAATGATATTAGCAGTGCTACCTGGAGAACAAGAGGGAGACGGACCGTGGGAGCAGTCGATCATGATGGCCTGCTTCTGGCCCTTGTCACGCAGGGTCTGCTTAGCAGCCTGAACACTCTCCTTGTCAAAGTTGGGGCCCTTGCTTCCACCTCGCAGGATGACAAAGCCGTGCTCGTTACCCTTTGTGCGGGTGATGGCAGCCAGGCCCTGCTTCGTGACACCCATGAAGTGGTGCTTGGACGCAGCGGCGCCAATGGCATCCACGGCGACGCCCAGGTTGCCGTCGGTGCCGTTTTTGAATCCAACGGGGAACGACAGACCCGAAGCCAGCTCTCGGTGCAGCTGCGACTCGGTGGTCCTGGCACCAATGGCACCAACGGAGATACAGTCGGCCAGGAACTGGGGCGAGATGGTGTCAAGCATCTCGCTGGCGATGGGCATGCCATTGGAGGTCAAGTCGACGAAGAGCTGGCGCGAAACGCGGAGGCCCTTGTTGATGTGGAAGGACGAGTCGATGTCGGGGTCGTTGATCAGGCCCTTCCAGCCAACGGTGGTGCGAGGCTTCTCAAGGTAGGCGCGCATGACGATGACGAGGTCGTCGGACAGCTTGGCGGAGAGATCCTTGAGACGGGCGGCATACTCGTGGGCAGCCGCAGGGTTGTGGATGGAGCAGGGGCCGACGACGACCAGCAGGCGGTCGTTGCGGCGCATGATAATCTCAGCGGCGTCGGTGCGGCCCTTGACGACTGTGCGTAGGGCATCTTCGGTCATGGGGATCTCGGAGATGAGCAGTGCGGGAGGAATCAGGGGATCCTGACCCAGGACTGGCGATTGTTAGTAAAACACATTGTCAGCGAGCTGTGGTGACTGGGTGGCGGAATTGGGGACCGGAGGTGGGATGGAAGTGGAATTGGCGATGCCGCGGGGCAGGAGGGAGACAAACGTCTGGTGTCATCCGCGATGGGGGTTGCCAAATCAAGACCAGGCATGGCTGCGGTGGGTGATTTGTATGTTGGTTATAGAAGAAGAAGAAAAAGAAGAAGTGAAAGAGTTGCGATTTGGATCGGGTCCGGCAGTCGGACAGGTTTGCAAAGCTCTGCGTCTGATGTTCAACGAGGCCAGTGGAAATGCACTAAAGCCGACCAGCGGGGAGCCTGGCTCTTTAAGCGGCGAAATGTCGAGGCAGGGTCTTAGCTGCAGTGCCAAGGGAATGGTCCGAGGAATGACGGATGATGCTGATGAGATAAATACTTTCAGTGCAAGGGAGGGGGTCGCTGCAGGCTCTTAAAAAAAAATTATGGAAGAGGTTCAAGAGGCGGAAGCTCCAAAGTGTCCCGTTGACAAAACTCAGAAAAGGCGTGTGGTGTCATACAAAAATTAAAAAAGAGAGGCGGCCCCTCGACCGGAGCTGCTTCGGAGGGTCCCACACCGTGAGGTGGTCCCTGGAAAGGGCCCCCCTTGGATCCAGCTTGTGGATGCAGGCCAGCTCATGATTGGCTCAGCAGGGGAAAACGTGGATTGGAAAGCCATTAAACACGTCAGAATAATGATGTGTTGCTGCTGCCACTGCAGGTGCGGCCCTACCATGTCATGTGTGAAATCTACACCAATCTGGCCTCAGTAGAGATGCCTCAGACTCACCAAAAGACATGCAGGGTAAGCAGAAGCTTGAGACAGACAGCGTGTATGCACATCGTAGAGCACTCCAAGACACGCCGTGCAGACCGCCTGACGTTGGACCTCTGCTGATCGGGCCAATGACGAGGGCGCTGGTAGGTACCTCGAGATTTGCACCTCACGTATGAAATATTCCAAGCTGTATCACGATCGGGACCTCATGTCAGCAGCGACGCAATCGATTTGAGACACCGCCCCAGGTGACGGGGATTGCCTCTGCCCTTGGCCTCCCGATGCCAGCCACTCGGTAGGCGTTCCGCCTTCGTCCATGTTTATTTGTTTTCTTTGGGCAATGTCTTCATCATTCCCATGTGATGCTTCCTAAAGCGGTGTGTCGATGAGACGGAAGCAAGGAGAATAGCATGTGTCTCGAAGGGGACGCCCGTAGTGTCGGTATGATGCTAAGATTACGACAGACATCTTGGGAGACGTGTGAGGTGAGAATGAATGGCTGGACTATTGGACCGTGATCAGTCTCGATGGGCATCGATGCGAAAGATAAAGTGCTTTTAGCTTAATGTCTCGGTATCTGTCGTTGGTGGTGTTGCTGGGGTTTCCAAGCTCGAGGAATGAATGATACGAGCCTGACACGCGTTGAATCACTTGTCTCTTGCAATACTTAAAGCATAATAGTTTGACAGCATTCCGACGTGAAGACACGAAAAATACATGTGCCTTTTCTTAAGATTGGTGGCTCAGCCTGCACTACATGGTCCGAATATGGCCATATTCGATGATTATGCTTAAATGATAGACAAGTTGACCCTCTGGGTGCGTTCAGAGCGACCCAGGTATGAAGGCCCATGCCACAAACGCATCCTTGAGTTGTTTTTATATGGGGAAGTCAGAGACCAATGTGCATCCGGCTTACTTGGTGAAGATAACGATAAGCATGCTTGGACTATCGTGCATCAACGTAGTGTGAGCGTGCCGATTGGAGGTGTGACTTGTCAAGCCCACTGTACGTGGCCACCATTGCTGTCATGTAGCCCAATCGTAGTGGGAACAAATCGATTGTTTGTGGGTGAGATTCGGTTGCTTCCATGGCGCTGTGGAATGTCGAAACATGAAGCATCGTGCGCAGCAATGCAACAGTCGTTTCGTGAATCTCATGTATAAAAGCAACTACTTACTGCGCTGGAAACCACCGTGCTTTTATGTAAGAGGTTGTGCGCTTATTTGATAGCAGTTCACAAAGGCAATTGCGGCGTTTAATGATAGTAGGGTTCCCTGTAGTCACGGTATAGGGTACGGCTACCCGCTACAGAGCAACGTGCGGACCCAACATGTGGTCGACATGCGATGTGGGCCAGTATTGGGACGACCAACTGCTCCTCCACGAGGCATAAACAGCAACTCCATCTTTTCCTGATCCACCGTCCCGTCCCCATCAGGCAATGCTGGAAAACAAAGAGAGGATGATTAATCCAAGATCCCCAACCACGCGGCCCCACTGCCAAAGATGGTCCCAAGGTGAAGCAGTGCTGAAACTGGAACTTCGTGGCCGTTGCAGCACCTTGTAAACGGCCTGAGCCTGTTACACCGAGAAAGTGGCAAGTCAAGCTCCTCAACTCTGATCGGCATTTTGCCGTCAAGCACGTGAAGTAGCATCCGCCTCTGCGCTGATGGCGTTGACGTCCTGAGTCTTGTTTGTCCGGGTGGTGCGGAGTGCTTGGATGGCTGGCCAGGACAGGGAGGGTGGAGGCTCTTGGAGGGTTGACAGGGTCCAGCAAAACTTCCCGAACCGCATTTGCCAGTATTGGTTACGCATGTTTCCTCGTCCTGTTGCCTCGTCTTTACCCGATTTATTCCTCCTGTTATCTTTCCTCACGTACGGACATGCGCTGCCTCGTATTTGCTACGACCCATGGTTGGCGTTCACAGGACGTCCGTATTCTGTCTCAAGATCCCCTCCGGACCATTGGATTCCAGCGCCACGCCTGTTAGTTTCGTCTAGGCCCCCTCCCAAAGCCCTGCCGCTGGGCCCCTTAGCCTCTCGAAAGCGAGCCATGGCCCGCCTCGCGTGTGAATTCCGTTCCACTTGTTCTTCCATCCGGGCGGGTCGGGATTCCCTGGGAACCGGCCTCCTCTCCTCGCTGCTTTGGGACCACCAGCCCAACGGTTGATCGCCGGTGGCATGACCAACAATTGTGCTCCATGCAGCAATGAATGGTATATTGAGTTTGCGTGCCCGCTGCCTGCTTGCCTGCCTACTCGGTAATCTGGAAGGAATCTGGAACTGACTGATTGCACTTGTCGTCCTTTCTTGGTGGCTGATTCCTGTTTGGCTCACTGCGCCTCCCCCAAACGGCCCCAGCGGATCAGCGCGCCACGAGCTTTCCCCTCTCCGCCGACCGCGGCACTGTTTGCCCCGACCGCCTGCCCTCCACCTCCAGCTTGCCATTTTCCATTCTCCAGGCCTCCCACACCAGCAGGAAGCACCCCTCTGCATCTTGAGTGCTTCGTCCCTTCGCATGCGTTTGCACGGCGGGCTTGGTGCGTGTAATCAGTAATCGTTCAATCACATCTAGCATCGTCCCTTACGGTTCTCTTGCGGAAAATCCCCACCCTCCTGCTTATCCGCCGAGGAACACTGCCATCTTCACAATATCAGACGACTTTGCATTTGTTTCTATCCACTCGCTGCTGCGTTTTGCTAGCCGGCATGTTCGCTACGCAGCATTACATGGAGGCCATGCCCGACCCTGCTAGGAAGCGAGTGCGCGAGGAGGACGACCTGCCCAACGGCTGCACGAGCTTCAACGAGCATCGAAGCGTGAGTCTCGTGCCAGGACTTGTTCCATCCTTGTCGATGCTGATTGGTGTAGAAACGCATTCAATGTCTTCCGCTCCGAACTTCGCCTACGTCGGCTCAGCGAAACGCTCCAGCGGCCATCTCAACTCATCAGCTCGATGCCGACCAGATTACCAAATCGCATTTCTCGTCATGGACCTCCCCTTCAGCACAGGGCTTGCAGATGGGCCAGGACTCGGACATGATGGACACTGTTGCTTCTTCGCTACACAACGCGAACCACGCCGAACCTGTCGAGTACCATCCCGACCCCGAACCCTCGGTCGAGACCGGCCGAATGCCCACGCCGATCCAGCCCAGCTTCGCTGCCCAGCTACGGGGGCAACAGTGCGAGTGGTCCACCCAGGGGTCAAATTCTGCTTCAGTCAACGGGACCGTGAATCTTGGGCACCACGCGGGCTTCGCCAATCACTCGAGCGTGCCACGGACAATAGGCAGCGAGGGAAACTGGCAGACCTCCCACAACACTAGGAGGCTGCCGTCGCCCATCTCCGAGGCCGAGGATTCCTGCACGCATGAGTCCACCGATGTAAGCGAGGCCTACGACGGCCAGGCGACATCTCACGCAGGTCTTTCACCTCATAGCATGGAGCACCCCAACGCTATGATGGACGTTGAGTCTCCTCACGTACACTCACACGCCGATTCAGACGGTGATGCAGCCTCGCCTTCGCCCCGCAGCAGGGGCCATATGCGCAGCAAGCACACTATCAACAACTGGACCCAGCAACCCGGCATGAAAAAGAGCTTCAGTATAGGATACCGAGCCGATTGCGAGAAATGCCGACTTAAGGTGCCAGGACATTTTAACCACATCATCATCTCGTAGAATGGGATGTCTACGCTGGCTGATCCGAGTACCTGCCCGGCACAGTAGCATAGTGCGGTAAAGCCGGGAGGCGTAGTGCACGGAAAGAGGAAGAGGTTCTTTTTTCGGGGTTCCATTTCCCAGGCACTCCGAGACATGGCGTTTACCACACGACGATGATCCACTTTTCGTTTTGTTTTGCTCTACACACAACGGATGGTCGATTTGGCCACACGGAACGGACACGATTACTTGCAACAAATTGGGCTGGACAGCAGCATTCCGACGACCTACTTATTGGGGGTTTTCCTATTGTTTGGCGATGGGCGTTATTTCAAGCGGGGTACCCTCATCAAGAGGAAGACACTTGGTTGTGCTCGGTTGGGTCATGTTCAGTCGTTAGTTGCATTACAGGCTGTAAGCATAAGGAAGCCTTTTGACACATTCTTTGATCATTTCTTATAAAGTCATGGCATTGACTTGGTCCGTACGACACGGACAATGGGCAGCGGGCAGCAGGCAAGCGGGTGGCGTTTATATAATATATCCCATGGAGACTTTGATCGAGACAACAGCAGAGAATGCACTCATGAGCGTATCTTTCCACACTGAAGCAGATCTTAGCGGGAGACATGCGCACAATGAGAAGTGCTTAGTATCCAGAAATTTTGCGATTGTTTGTTCATTTGGTGAGATATATATACACATTTTACATATTTCAGCCCGCCTTCCCTGACGCCGGTCTCGATGCTCAACCAATCTACAGTATGTTACACGTATTATCCCGCACAAGCCTCGTGCAATGCCTTTTCAAAGGCACCATGTGGACGCATGCTTTTCCCCCTTTCCTTACCACGGCCACCAGCCCTTCTTGGCTGCTGCTGGACCTGAGCTCGCCGTCTCGAGACCGAGCTGATCTAGGCTGCCACCCGTCCGCTGAGCCTCTTTCTCTGCCTGCCACACGTCCTTGACCTTGTCCTCAGCGGCCTGTACGAGCCCACCGTTCTGCTCAGCGCCTGCACTCCTGCTGCTGCTGCTGCCGCCGCTCTTCCCCCCCAGGAAACCCATGACCAGCCCCGAGACGCCCCTTCCCTCGCCGTGGCTCTTGTCGCCCTGGAAGGCCGGCTGGATGGACTCTTCGAAGTGGGTGCGTGTCTCGGGGGGTGCTAGGAGAGGGGGGAGCTTGACGCCGGCCTTCTCGGCCTCGGCGTTGGCGTGCTCGACGAGGGCGATCTGGTCATCGGTCGCGCTGCCCTTGAGGTACGCTATGCGCGCGGCGGCGAGCTCATCGGCCTCGAGCTGTTTCTGAGCCTCGACCCATTCGGCGCGGCGGGCGCGGTTGTACCGGAGCATGTCCCAGACGGAGTAGATGCTCACAACGGTGGCGACGGCTACAAAAACATCCGATCAGTACCTAGCCGCAAGAGAGCAAAGGAAACGGGGGGAGTGGTACCGGTGAATATGACGATGCCGCCCACGGTCCAGCGATGGGCGGCGTCGAGGAAGCGCCGTGAGACGTCGAGGAAGCGGTCGAGCCGGGAGACCTGGGCCTGCTGAGCGGCGAGGTGGGCGGCGCGCAGGCGGCGGACACGCTGCTCGGGGGTCTCGCCGGGGATCCGGGGCAACGGCTGCCTGGCGGCGGAGGGGGAGCGGACGGCGGAGGCTATGGACGGGGGCTGAGTCGCGGCGGATGCGTGCTTAGAGGTGGCGTGGGGGATGGTGGACGTGAAGCGGGTGGCGTCCTTCACGGTGCGGGGGCCTATTCGAGAGGCCATCTTTGTGGGTTTGGTGCGTGGACTTGGGAGGTTTGGCGATGGGAAGGGGTGGCCGGGTACGGGGGTCGCCTGGGGAGGGTTTTTGGTTTGGCTAGACAGAGATCATGAGATTTTTTGGAGGAGTGGTCATTGAATTGGGTCCGTGGTGCTGGGAGCTGGAGGTGCGCCTTGCCTAAGAGGGACTAGCGTAGAAAAGGTAGGAATTGGGGATGTTTGATTCGTTGGGGAAAGGCCTGATGGGGTTGTGCTGAGGGTGTGTTTATTGGAGCACCCTAACCCAGGATTTTATTGTGGCTTCATCGTCGTTTTGATGAGTGAAGATGAGATGAATACCCGATGCTGTAATCGTCCTTCAGCGAGCAATAGTTAAACACTGTAACCTGCGGGGAGGGATGAAGGTAAACATATCCAGCTCCTCATTCGCATCCCTACCTATAGAGCAGAACGCCACGCAGACCGACTCAGCAATCACACGGCAGTGAGGATGCCTCTCACCAGCTGAACCTTTTGGCGGGTTCCCTCAAATCACTCATCAAAATGGATGCGTGCTAGGAACACGAGCCTGCCTTCCCCCGCACAGTCAATACTGCTGTCCTGCTCAGGGGTTTGGCTGCGTGGTGGTTACGGGTGAGCCTTTACCAGTGCGCCTGCAGTAGTGCCTTGCCGCTTCTGGCATCACGGCACCTTGGTGCAGGGCCTCGACCGTTGGTGGATGGATCGCATAATCGTCACGCTCTCACCAGGACTCATCCCCTCCTGCTACAAGTTTTGAGATCATCTTATAGTCTCTGCTCCCTCACTCATTCAAGAACCGAGCAGATCGCTGGATCAGTATACACGCCCGGATTGACCACCCGGCAGCCCACTTACACCATGGCCAACCCTCCCATAGCCCTCTCCGACCTCGTCTTTGCACCCGCCTCGCCCTCGCAGCGTCTCACATCGTGGGCCCTCAATGGCACTTCGTGGGCCGCGCCGCTCTCGGTCCCTGTCTACGTCGCCCGTGAGCTCACCCTCTCCGCCACGGCCCTCACCACCCACGCCCGTTCCGGCTACTGGGTGCTGCACCGCCGCGACGACCCGGAGGACGTCGTCGCCGGCTGCGAAACCACGGCCAAGCAGCTGCTCGTCGCCGACGCCCAGGGGTCCCGCGTCGTGGATGCCTATGCCATTGCGAGCGTCTTCACGGACCCCAGGTATAGGGGGCTGGGGCTCGCGAGCTTCATGCTGAGGGAGCTGCAGGGTTTGGTGGATGGCGAGGCCGAGGCGGGCGCGCTGTATAGCGATATTGGGCGTGTCTTCTACACGAAGCTGGGGTGGCGCGACTTCCGCAGCCCCCAGGTCACCATCACCCTCGACGACGGCTTCACGCCGCCCGACGCCCCGTCCTCGGGCGTGAAAGTGCGCCTGCTGGGTGAGGCAGACGTCGAGGCGCTGTGCGACAAGGACGTCGCCGCCATGACACGGCGCTTCGACGCCCTCGCGCAGCACGCCGACGGTAGGACGCACATCGCCTTCCTGCCCACCTTCACTCAGATGGCGTGGCACTTCGCGCGCGACACGTGCAACGCGCGCGACATGCTTTCGCGCAGCGTAACCCACCGCGGTGTCGCCACCGCCGACGGCGCCAGCTGGTTGTACTGGGACCACGACATGCGCGAGCGCAAGCTCAAGATCCTGCGCGTCGTCATAGACCCGGCCGCCAGCGCGGAGCGGCGTGCCGCCGACGTGGTCGCGCTGATGTGGGCCGCCATCGCCGAGGCCAGCGACTGGGGGCTCCCGTCGGTCCTGGCGTGGAGTCCCGGGGCCGAGGTGTGCGATGCTGCCCTGGCGGTGTGGAGGGGGGGCGCCGGCAGAGTCGTGGTGCGGTTTGATGAGAGGGAGGCCGGGTCGATTCCGAGCTTGAGGTGGAGAGAGGGGAGGGATCTTGGGGAGATCGTATGGGAGGATAACGAGTACTACTCTTGGTGTTGACCGAGGTGCAAAATAGAGATAGAAACGATGATGTTGAAGCCGTGTTCTACATGATGCTTGTAATAAATATGCTTGGACGAGAAATACAAAAGCCCTTTGTGTCATTAATCATTAAGCCCACCTAGCCTGTGTTATTATGCCGATCCAGTATCCTCAGCAGGCTCCAGCAACGCCGTAATGACATCCCGAAAGCCGGTTACGATGCCATCCGTGATGCCATCTACAATCAGCTGTCCCTCGCTCGAAAACGTCTCTCTCCATCGCCCGTCCCACCCAAACGAATCGTCCATGGCCCTCAGCACCGCCAGCACGCCCTTCTTCGTCTGCCTCCTCCTGCCCACCATCTGGCAATAATCGTCCAAAGCCTCCGCCACCAGCTCCTCCACCTCTAGCCCAAACACGGCCGCCGTCCCCGGAGCCACGGACGCCTGGATGCCCTGCCAGACGCGGTCCCGCTGCGGCTGCGTTAGGTTGCGGATGCCAAGGCAGTCCATGTCGGCGGTGAAGACGGAGCGCTTGAGGTTCTGCGAGAGCTGTGTTTTGGTGGCGGCGGGGATCTCCAGGGTGACGATGTCGAGGTGGCGCTGGATCTGTTCGCGGACAATGTTGGACGCAATCTTGTCTTGTATCCATTTTTCGATACCGGCGACCCAGACGTCCAGGTCGTCCTGATTGAGGCCGTCGCCGCAGCGTGCGCGGCCAGCGTCCTTGGCTGTAGCCAGGATGTCATCGGTGATTTGTGTGAAAGCAATACCGATGACTGCGTATCGGACCTCCCTCCACAGGGACTCCCACAACGCTCCTCGAATCGTCTCCGACATGTCTGGCTGGCGGCCCAGCTCGAGCATGATGACATGATATAGCGCGTCGGTTGTGGTGAGGGACGGATGCACGTCGTACGCGCCGTCCAGGGCGACGGCATCATCAGCCAACACAAATCCTTCGTTGAAGGGGTGTATCACCGTAACCGAGATGGGCGGGCCGTCCCAGTTTCTCACCGTCTTGACGAACTTGTCCACGACGGCAAACTCATCCGGCCCAGTTGATCCTATGGTGATGTATATCAGGCACCCGCCTAGTGCTCGCATCAAGTGCACAAACATGTCCCACAACGGCTTGATGCCTGCATTGGCTCGCCTGAAGGCTGCCAGGTCAATGTTGTGCTCGGAAACCACGTCCGGTCGCTGCTGCAGGACCTGGAACAGCAGCGACGCAATCGCCGACTGCGCCGTCATGCCCTTGACCCAGATGAGGTACGCCGAGGGGATGCCCGGCGACTGCACGCGCTGCTGCGCGACCCATTGCAGCGCATGCTGAGAGTCGGGCGCGTCGCAGAGACCCTGGTTGAGGCTGCTGGCGGAGCGCATGCCAGACGGGAGGTAGCGCTGCTCCTCGGCGAACCAGGTGTCCCACGACCCGCCGGCGGTGAAGGCGTAGGTCGCGGCAAGGTCTTCGTGATACGTGGCCTCGTGCGCAAAGCCTTGGAATAGGGTCGCTTTGATCCGCGACAAGAGTTCGGGGACAACCGCGTGGGACAAGCCGCCTAGTAGTGTCAGCATATGCAGCCAGCAGCGACCATACGAACGCGTAGGACGCACTCTTTAGTATGCTCGTAAACTGAGCCCCGTGGAGGAATGAATCGACTTGGTGCTGGGCCATGCTGGCCGACTGCAGCGCGTGCAGTATAACGACATCCTTCTGTATGGCATTCGCCAGAAATCGTATGCGGTCCCTCAGACTGCCAAATCTGGGTTCGAACGGCCGGGACACTGAAGACCAGAATCTTCCTAAATCACCATCAGTCTCATGCATTCTTGGGATGCACGACTCTAGACGGGACCTACGCATTTTTTTCTTCTGAAAGTACGTGATGACTTCCTGCAGGAAATCAACGACCGCCCCGTATAGCATTGACGTCAACTCGATCATGCGCTTCGTCGGATAAAGTTTCGTCGTGACTTCGATCCGTGACAAGTCGAGCCCAATCTCGATGAGCATGTCGAGGATAGACATTAACAAGTCGCTGTGGTTCTTGACCATCTAGGTTTGCCCATGGTCAGCTATGGCCAGGGATCTAGGCCTGGCAAGAAATGCGCGAACGAACAATGAGAATCAACTTCATGCCGCCCCATATAAGCGACAGATACGACATATCTGCCTGGCACAACACGTCAAAGACGCCGTGATAGTGGTGCAGCGTGTTCACAAAATCCGAAACCTGTGACTTCCGCGGGGTCGTCGCCAGGATACCCGTCACCGTCTCCATGACATCGCGCACGCTCCCCGACTCCAGCACCTCGTTGACAGAAGCGTCCCTTGAAGTCTGCCGGATCATCAGGAATGCCTTGGCGTACGCCGTCTTGGCGGCCGTCATATGAACCGCTAGCTGCCGGCTGTGGGCGCTCGGCGCCGCGGCCGAGAAACGGCGAACCGCATCGTCGTTGCGGGGTTCGTAGAGCGAGCTTTGTCGCGAGAGGCTGCCGGCGCTCACCAGACTCGTCGGGCTGCCGCCGTCGCTACTGTCGCTAAAGGTGGATGAGTGGGCGGCGGGCCCCAGGGCAAGAGCCGTTCGCATCGTGGTTTGAAGCCGTACGTAAATGCATTTAAAGCCGTGACGGTTGCAGAAACTACGGGGACGCGAGGCCTGGCAACTCCAACATTTCCTCCTACCACGGCCAAATTGAATGACGGGGAGACGGACAAAAATGCCAGCATCGAGGCCTGCGGCTGACAACAACAAGGGTGTGGCGTGAGCCTGAGTTCAGCATCTGTGTAGGACAATTGGTTGGTCTAGACCGCCTCCTGCTTCAGTCATTCCGCGAATGCGGGCCATCGAGGGCATTGGCCGTAGCAGGAACCGCTTTCGTGGGATTGGAGCAGGGGTTGGAAAGCGGGCTATTGATTTGTCGTCAGAAGACTGTCGCTGGTTGGTGACCAACAGGAGTATAACGTAATGGAAACGGGGTGCATCCGCATAACGGGTCAATAGTTCTATGTAACTATACGGCCGACCAAGGTGGTTCAAGTCGTGAAAACTATAGAATCTCCTTCACTTCGTAATTTCTCTTCGCATAGGAAAACCAGAGGGCCAAGGTGAGAATGGCAATGCCGACGAGCACGGCCGAAGCATAGTTCATCTGGTCGGCGACAACCGGGAGGTAGTACGGAAAGCAGTAGAAAACAAGGGCAACCAAAGTCCATGAGAGCATGACAATGTTGGCAAGGAGGCCAAGCTTGGGATACCAGAACGGGCCATGCCGAAAGTTGGACCGGCCTTGGGCGAATACCAGAAGGGTGGGGATACTGTAGCTGATGTACTGAAGCAGGAGTCCAGTGGAAATCAGAGAGTTGAAGGCCAGCTCCGACCCGAGATACAGACAGCCAAAAATGGCGGTGCCAGTGGCGGACGCGATGAGAGACCAGACCGGGGTGTAGAATGGCGCCGGGGCAAGCTTGCTGAGATGCCTGTGGAGGGGAAACCCGCCCTCGCGGCTGATGGTCCAGGCAAGTCGAGACTGCCATGTCTGGATGGACCAGACAGCTCCCGCGGTCGTGATCAAGACGGGAACCCACAGGCCCACGGCGGCAGCCTGGCTGCCGGTGATGCGATAGAAGATGGCAATGGCGGTGTTGTCTGCTGCGCCGTCAATGTTGGGCAGGTTGACGAGGACCGACAGCACAACAAGTAGTCCTGAAACAAAGCCAACTACTATGGTCCACATGAGGGCATGGGGGATATTGACAGCCGGTGAAGGAATCTCCTCGGCCAGGTGGGTAGCCACGTCAAGGCAGGAAAAGCTCCAGTTGGCACCGTTCATTCCGATGATGAAGGCGACGCCCCTCGGCCATCCGGAAACATTGACAGAGGTAGCAAAGAAGTCTCTCGCGGATGCGTGCGAACCAGACATGGCGAAGAGAGTGATGAAGACGGTGGCAATGGTCAAGCAGCTGAACAGCAGCATTATCTTTGAGATTCTTGGCAGCGCATGCTCAAAGCAGGCGAGGAAGAGGGTGATGATGTTGAGCAGCTGATAGCCCACAAAGCCCATCCATCGTTGATAGACGAAGTCGGGGTTCAGCAGCGAGATGATGGTGCAGGCGCCCACCGGCACCGAGAGGCACGCCGACGAGCCGGTGGCGACGGCGGCCAGCCAGCTCGTGGTAGCCGTCATGTAGGAGAGGAAGCGGCGGTACCGGGGCGGTGCCAGGCGATGGACCCAGACGTACTGGCCGCCGGGGTGCGGCATGGCCGAGGCCAGCTCAGCGAGGGTCGTGGCCGTGGCCAGGCCGACGAGCGCCATGAGCAGGAAGCCCCAGAAGAGCAGCGGCGAGCCGCCCATGGGCAGGGTGCTGCCGAGGACGAGGAGGAGGCCCACGGCCGTGTTCGTCACGCCGTAGCCTATGCCGATGGCCGACAAGGTGGTGAAGGGCTTCTGCGTCTGCACGACGATGGCATGCCCGTGGCGAACAGATCCGCTCTCGACGGCATCGTGACTGACGACCTTGGGCGGAGTGGTCGCTTCTTTGGAGGAGTCTTTATTGTATGACATGTCCCGGTCCATCTTTGATGGTTGGAAGCAATTGATACGATATTTGATGGACAGTGAGGTACCTCGGATGGAAAGAGAGGCGTTCGCGTGCGTTAAATGAGCTCCTGCCTATCAGTCGCCTGTCCCCATGTCTTCCTTGCTTCACCGTCCGCCGTCCGAAGTATGCTTATCACTTTATCATGGCCCAGCGCCGGGGCTGGCCGCTGCCCTTGTTAGCCCGGGACAATAGGCCCTGCGAACTGTCAGCCCCGCATGCTGGGTCGGATCAGGAAAGTGGATGCGAGCGAATGATTGCCCAGGCTTGTCTGAACCCCGATTGCGATAGAGGATTCAGCCTCCTGCTGTGATAACAGCAGGGAACCCTGCAGAGGGGGGACGTGCTGCTATGGCCGGAGCATTGCGTCGGCAAAGCGCGGGCCTGTAAGATAACGTAATTGGCGAGGATTGATCCGTATCCTGCTGATTCATGGTCTTTCACGACACTTTTCCAGAACCTTTCCATAATGAAGCTATCTTCAATCTACGCTTGTCGACTTGATACGAGCAGGGCGATTTTTAGGTTAATCAGGCCCCGCAACTAGAGAAAAAGTAGCCACATGCCAAGCTCAATCAGGATTAGCGACGACCGAACTCGTTTGAACCAGCAAGCGCGTAACTTTCTTTGCAGCCTCATTCGGCATCTACATCTTCACCAGACGTTCGAATAGATGAGTGCTTCTAGTACGCAGGCAAATCAAGCATACACAAGAAGTTTCCCAACATAAGTTGTTCCTGCCGGCTACGTACGACTCCACAAGATGTTGGCTAGAGGTGGGACTCATTCTCTTTCGGATTCGTATGTCGGCATGCTCGTTTATGCCACCGGTCATAAAAGGCTATCAAGACCCTCCAGGGCTATTGAACTTCCAAACCAACGTCTGAGTACGTCTTGCACCAAAGACATCACTTAATTGTAGCTGAGGCAGAAAATAAAAAGCCAGTCGTTGTGGTTGTCTAAGGCATTTGGTCAAGAATCGATCGGAGCTGTGCTTGCAAGCAATTTCATCTGCTCTCGACTTGCAGCATACTTACAATTATCAAGTTATATGTGAATTGCTCACTTGGTCTGGTAAAAGCTAGAAGTAGGTGAACAGAGTACGTACTGACAAATTGTAGCGCGTGCACAAGCAAGATAGAATGGTGGGTTAGTAACTATGTGATATTGTACGCTCTGCACTATTATGGGCTACGACTGGGCATCTCTGTTATCCTTTGGGAAGGCAACCTTCGCAAACTTGGCCACCGTCCTTTCTGCATTCAGCTCTTCCCGAAGCCGCGTCTCCGTGATAAGGTAGCATTGGGGAAACCATCCGCTTACGTCCTCGCCAAACATCATCTTCACTAGCGCCTGGCCCGTCAACCAGCACTTATCCATGCCGTAACCGTTGAAGCCGGCGGCCATCCACTGACCGTCATCGTCTGGATTTCCCGTCACAATTGCCGGAACCTGGCCAACGACCGGCAACCCGTCTGCCGTGTGGCCTTGAATACCAGACCAGATGGACTCGATTTCAGATAGGGTTTCGGCTCCCCAGCCTTCAAGGAAGAACTTGGGGAGCACTGTTGATAGAGCCTGCCTGGCTTCCGGTGGGACGAATGTGTCATCCGACGTTAGAATGTCCTTCAAATATGCGGACTCGTTCCCGATCCAGATCCGTGCTGTCAATGGGTTTTGCTGCATGTAGTAAAGGCCCGTCTCGTAAAACCCAGTCTCTGCGTCCAACTTCTCCTTGTGTGCCAGACTCCACGATCTCGAGCCCTTCAAGTCCTTGAGCAGGGGTCCCGGCTTTTGCACACTCATCGTGCCGCGGAACGGGTACAGGCCTCCTATCAAAGCCGGCAACAGGTGGGAAGCGTACGCGTTGGTGCAATGGACGACGCGTTTTGCCAGGATGGTTCCTCGCGGTGTGACGACGGAATACCGGTATTGCTCATCAACTTCTTTGGGCAGATACTTGACTTGAGTTACGGGGGTGTTGGTCTCGATGGAAAAACGTTGTGGATAATCTCGTAAGAGTTGCTCATAGATTCTGGTGATCAACCGGTATGGCCAGATGGCGCCCGCCTCGTGTTCCACAGCACCACAAGAGTTCTTGATGTTCCATCTCTGTAGGATGACGGTCAGCTCCTGCTCTATTGCAGGATCGTAAGTGAGAGATGTGGCAAACCTCAGGCACGTCGTCCTTTTCAATGATGCGATGATACTTGGCATGCTCCGGAACGTCATTTTGAAAGTTGAGGACGGAACTCTTAGCCGCAGCCCACGTCTCCGCATCACCCACGGCCATGACCTTGAGTACATCCCTAATCTGGCACTCCTCTTGCACATCCACGTCCATCTCCCTCACCATCTTCATCAGCTCCTCCACGTTCATAATGCTGAACCGCGTAATCTGTCTCGCCGCCTCCGCCCCCCACCGCTGCGCCAGCGGGCCGTACGTGTGCCCCGCCGCCGTGACAAGATGGCCGCCGTTCCTGCCCGTGGCACCGCTCACGAGGGTGCGCGCCTCGAGGACGGTGACGTGCTCGGCGTGGTGCGCGAGGAGCGCCTTGGCCACGCTGCACCCCGTGATGCCGGAGCCTATGACGGCGAAGTCGGTGCGCGACGGGAGCTGCGGCGACTGGATGGAGGCGAGGGTTGGGTGTTCGGGGACTTGCCATGACGATGTGGTCGGGTTGGGCCGGGGAAGGCCGGGGCCCTGGATGATGGCGTCGTGGATGGTTGATAGAAACGGGGAGGAGGCTGAGTCTGTGCACGGATGAGCTGCCTGTGTCATCCTGGTGAGCGGCGAATCAACACGTACTCAAGGAAGAAACCCGTTCGTCGGATACCAGACGGCGACCATCCTGGTTGATTTCCTTGGACGCCATGTTGACTCCAGGCTGTCGAGGATTTTGGCTGGAAAGGGTTGAAATGATAGCGAAGATAAGGAAACAAGAGCAGTATATTCTGGGCCCCGCTCCGACTTGCCAAGTTTGGAAAGGCTGTGCGAGCGAATCGCATCGTGCATGCCATCTGACCTCGAAGTAGGGCTCTTTTCCTAACTACCAAGAACAAGTATACGAGACTATGTCGAGCGTGGAATATTCGGTGAAGTATTTGGACAAGTAGTCATGTCGTCTAGTAATCACATTGGTGGTTTCAATTCCTGCTTTCGCAAGGAAGCATCATGCGCGTATGGTTGTCCAGACAAGTAATAGTAGTTATATCTTTCACTATTCAAGCCCTGACTTTTCATATCAATATCATCTACCATTGCCAGGCTGAGCATGCGGCTCCCGGATCATCGAAAACAATTTAATGGCATCCCCGTCGTCATCACAGATCATATCCTTGACAAACTTGAATCCCCAGCGTCCGTAGATTGCTACGTTCGGCACATCGCGGCTTGACTCCAGGTAGCACTTGATATTCTCCGCGTCCGCCTTCTCCGTTACCGCATTCATCATCGCCGCGCCCACGCCCTTGCCCTGCGCCGACGGCAGCACCACCATGATGTTGAGAAAGTAGTAGCCGCGCGGGTCGTCCCAGAGCTCGGATTGAATCTTGGCCTGCGCATCTTTCCAGATGTAGTACCGCTGCACACCATGGTTAGCTAACGGCTGGTTGGTTCAGGTTCGAGCATGCTTGCCTTGACGTTCAGCCCGCCGCGCCCGTAGTATAGATTCATGCCCACCTGGCCAAAGTATAACCGCCAGCCTTCCAGCCAGTCGTGCCAGGTGGGAGGCTGGCCCGCCGGCTGTGGGCGCAGCCAGCAGGCGACACCGAGGACTTCATCGCTGCCCTCCTCCTTGGCGACGTGGAAGATGCCATTTCGCATGCCCCATCTCATTCGAATGCTTAAGGATGCTGCATTTCTCTGACGGTTGAACTGATCGCACGGGTGTTAGTAGACAGTCGCGTGGTGTGAATGTTGGGTGAACAAAGATGGCGGCTACGACTGGCACAACAGCTTACTTTGGCTTTGTCAAAAACCCATTGATTATACGGGTCATCCGCAAAAGCCTCCCTTGGAAAACCCCAGTTGTTAATGTGCTTGCGAATGATTTAATTAAGCATAGGAGGGTCAGGGAGAACGTACTGGACTGCCTTTACCGCCCCAGGGATGTCTTCCTCAGTCAGGGTGGTGATCTTGATAACCATGGTGTGGATATAGCACGGAAAAGGAGAACCTGTACAGTTTAAGGGTCGAGTTGTCCGGATAAAACCACAGGTCGTCGTGTGAGTACGGATAAATGTCTGGCCAGACGACGTTCTGATGTGTGGTTGTATCGAGGAGGGGTTGCCCAGTTGAGTCCCCGCCACCCAATTAATTGATCCTTATCAAGAGGCCCATCAACTTTACAGAAACTTGCCCAATTGGGAACATTCATGCATGCACTGATTGCAGCCCGGCTTCCTAAACATTAACAAACCTAAGTATCCTTCTCATTGATTAGTTTCCAGCTTAAATAATGCTGTATATAACCCTAGACCCAATGCTATCATGCGGGGGGGGGGGGAAGAAAAAAAAAGAAAAAAGGCAGTGTTATGTCTTTTGTCACCATGACCTCGATTAGTTTTGCGAGAGTAGCCAACTCGGTCTTCTAAAAATGCAATGCTTATTGATGATTTACTTATTTGATACCGATCATTTGATGTTGTTCGGGTTTTTATTGACTTGTGAATTTGTCATACAAAGTTGACTCTAATTCCACCATGGTAGGAACGCAGACGTCTCCTGAATAAGGAAAAGGAGTAGACAAGAGCTCCGATGTGATAATGCAACCACGACAGCAATTTTTTAAACACACACAAGCTCATAGATTGAAAAAATGACCTTGAAATTTACGCAGATGGTTGAGAGGAACAGTTCATATACTAGTAGATCACTCACGAGCGTCACCACGTCTATTGTCCCATATAGACACTTAACATAGATAGTCATTGGAATATATGGTAGGATCAAGTAGTAAATTATGTTTCGATTTAGATCAAAATAAAGGCTTCATAGTCCTTAAGGCTAAGAATAGATATATAGTACATGTGTTCCAGACACCGTTGTTATGTTGACTCAGCAGCGCGTTGATTCGAAACACTCAACTTGATCCACAATAGGCCAAGAGTTTAAGCTGAACCAACTTTGATACTCCTACGAGGCCTGCAACAAGTATGGTAAATAAACCACGCAGCAAATATCCGCACCATACACCATAAAAGCCCGGCGCCGACGGCCCTGGCCCAAACAGCGACGGATCACTTGGACAACTTGAAATCCACACTGCCACGAGAACCAGCCGCGGCATGTTAGAGATAGAAACCCCGCAAGACGGAATGGTACGACACTTCTGTATGCGGAGGTGTACTTGGTATATCCATGCAAACTGAGAGGGCGCCGGGGCCAACGACCCCCCTCACAACCATGACACATGAAAGCATTCCGTGCTATGATTTGCAGACGTGTACATGTAGAGTTATGTCCAAAAAGCAACGGCATGGTTCAAATGCCTTTGCCAACAGCAAGGATGGCGCAGATCACGAAGTAAAAAGCACATCCTTGACATGAGGGGAAAAGCAAAAGTAGCCAATCGAAATTTTGCAAACTCGATTCTTATATGCGCTACAATAGCATCTCGGACAAGCCGTGACTCAAATAAAGTTACTCGCTCTTGTTTGTCTGAAATGAATGCCATGCCAATCCTTGACGCTCACTTCATTGTGAAGAGTCAGCACCTATGCAAAAGTTTAGGCTTGACGGGCATCTTATGGCCCGGAACAGACGACAGTATGGTGACGCGGCGCGTGTTAGAGTTGGCAGTCGTGAATCAGGCACAAAGCCTCCGGGGGAGAGTCCGTGACACTCGGAGTGAAGAATCGCTGGGGGTTGACTGTGGCAAGGGCTGCTGCAAAGCTTGGAGATTCTGGACGTACCAGTACTGGTGTACGCTCGCCCACTGTTTTGCATCCACAAACCGGCGCCTCCTTTGGACAAGAGGGATCCCTGTTTCGAGTGCCGCTATCTGGGACGCGCGTTGCTCATCGGAGCTTTGTCCCCAGAACCTCGAGGCCGTCCACAGACAATTGTCAATGTTTATTCCAGAGTCTAAATCGACCCTCGACAGTGCAAGCGCTCTGCCCCCCCCTCGCCTGTCAACATCAACCTGGTAGAGCTGCGCTGCGATGATGGTTCCGTGCTCTCCCGCGCTGAACGGTCGGCGCAATGAAAGTCAGATGATGGGTTGCGTGTTTCTCCCAAGAAATACCAAGATGTTTAATACCTTGGCCTAGGCTTGGCTGTAGGCCGGCCACTACTTGGCGCCGTCAGCAGCTTCACCACGCAATGCCGCCCCAGGTAGCCCTTGCAAGGTTGCCAAAAGCAACTCAGCTCAACACCTGTCATCCTGTAACTCACATTTCCAAAGCCAAGAAGGAACTACGTAGCAGCTTTACCATTGGTACCTTTGACTTCCCGTCAAAACGTGTATCACAAAACTCTCCCTGTCTTCAGTCTGAACTCCGGACATCTTCTGCGTACGACCCGCTAAGGGGAGCGTTTCATTCAGGTTGTCTGCCAAGGGACTACCCAGATAGGCAAGCTGGCCAAAAAAGACAGCTAGAACGATGGCATGGCTCGGTCGGCCAATCAATATGTTGCGCTCCACACCACGGACCACTTGGGCCACTGCCGTGATGATGACTATGCCGGTCCAAATGGTGGTTTCGTGGGTTGGGGTTCCTTTCCTGGGTAAGGGTTCCGTCTCGCAAAGCTCGGCGCAATGCCGATCGTCTCGAGGCATATGCCTTCACCAATGCGTGCTCATTGCCCAACTTTGCCCAGCCTTGCCTAGAAAGGTCGATAGCCCTCACCATACCATTTCCTTTTTCATGAGCAATATTTCCCATCTATAAGAGCCTTTGGTGCCGTCACTTCGGCTCTCCATCTGGGATTCTTCATGTCGGACTAGGAACAAAGCAGTGCGATCCCCCAGTGATTTACCAAGCCCTTTAGGATGTGCTTCATGATATCTTTTCGAGTCAGTGGTCTGGGGCACGGCAGATGATCCACAGTCAAGGGGCCTCACACCCACCTTGAGACAGGAGGAGAGTCCATTGCCGCTCGGGGGTGGATGGGTTGCGCGGTGTTCCCATTTCGCCATTGTGACCGCTTCTGTTACCTTGCCTTAAAGCAGCCTCTTGTTCCCCGTTGTTGTACCCTGCTAGGTCCCGTCCCGGTTCTTGTACGAAGGCCAAGATCCCGTCTTCCTCAGGAGGTTCTCGTGATTGCGGATTTTCCCGTGCTTTCCTTTCTTTGCATCCTCTCTCCTTCCCACATCTTTTCCCGGACTACGTCGTCCTTTAGATACATAGTATTTAGAACACTTGCTGGCCAAGTAAAATCCGTCCCCTCCTCCTCTCACTTCTCCATACTTTTCGACATGCCTACATTGGACATTATCGAGCTCAACACGGTCATAGCTGTGTTTGGTAGGCCTTCCGTGACCGCAGGTGCTTGGCACGAGCCTAAGCACATCTTTCTGGAGACTGTGGCTAATCTGCTAGGTGCTTTTACTGTACTTTTCGGCTTCTTGTCGGTGAAGCTCAAGCGCTCATGGTACCTTGGTGAAGCGTGTCCGTCTCTCTTCTCCAACGCTGGCCGTACCATGCAATCTCACATTCGCATATAGTGCCGGCCGTTTTCTTTGGCATCATCCTAGGTCCGGTGGCTGCAAGATTCATATTGCCTGAGCGATGGGGATCGGCAAGCCCCGGCCAAGTGTCGCCAATAACGCTGGGCTTGATGCGAGTCGTCATTGGGTTGCAGCTGGTGATTGCTGGTTATCAGCTACCGGCCAAGTACATCTGGCATCACTGGAAAGAGATGGTGATATGTCTTATTCCGGTGATGGCCATCATCTGGATCACGACATGCCTGTGCGTACTGGCAGTGGTGCCCAACGTGTCGTTCCTGGCGAGCCTTGTCATCAGTGCCTGTGTAACCCCCAACGATCCTATTTTGTCGCAAGCCATCGCCAAAGGACCCTTTGCAGACAAGTATGTTGCAAGACCGTTGCGCGAGATCACATCCGCTGAAGCGGGCGCCAATGATGGGTTCGCCTTCCCTTTTCTCATGCTCGCCATCTACCTCATGCGTCACTCGGAGATGCCTGATGGCGCACAAAGTGTGCTCGCCATCCGGGCAGAGGATGTTGGCCGCCTTGGTGGTGGCCCGCTCATCGCCATGAGAAACTGGGTGGTTGAAACACTCCTTTACGTTGTGCTGCTAGCCATGGCGTATGGTTCTTTCGTCGGTTTCGTGTCAGGCAGGGGCATCAAGTTCTTCCTGAATCGTAAATGGATTGACGAGGAGAGCTACGTGCTCTTCCCGACGGCCCTTGGCGTAGGTCTTCCTAGACGAACGCGCAATTACGGTCCTTGCTGACACTCCCGACTCCAGTTGTTCATTGTCGGCACCACAGGAACTCTTGGTATCAGCGACCTCCTTGCATGCTTTGCTGCCGGCTGTGCCCTCAATTGGGACGGACAATACTTGGCAGAAGTGAACCGACGACACGACGAGGTTAACAACTGTATCGATGTGTTGCTCAACTTCGGCGGCTTCATGTACTTGGGTGCCACCATGCCTTGGGGTGAGTTCCATCAGCCTGACACGACTGGCATCACGATCCCACGCCTGATCGGACTCGGCTTCCTAGTATTGTTTTTCCGGCGTATTCCTGCCATCATGTTGCTTTACAGGACCATGCACACAACCGTGACGAACTGGAAAGAGGCCTTGTTCTTCGGGTACTTTGGACCGATCGGCGTGGGCGCAATCTATTACCTGGAGCACACTCGGCTTCATTTGTTGCCGGACCTCAATCACGCAGATGAAGGCGAGAGAGCATTGCTCGTCGCCCTTGCCCCTGGTCAGTCCTTTTCTTAATACTCGTTGGCAGAGTAGCGTTGCTGACGTGGCTCAGTATTGTACTGGCTCGTGCTGTTCTCCATCATCTTTCATGGGCTGTCGGTCCCTGCTCTGAGCATTGCGTACAGCTACTTCGGATTCGAGCCCATCCTCGAGGACGCCGTGTCGGTTAGACGAGTGAGCATTCACGCACCGGGACCTTCGAACGCAGTGGAGGCCGACGAAGGCTTGTTCATCGCCTTCAACCGTTTCTCGCGTCCAGTAGACTCAGACGGCCTGCCATTTACCGAGAGCACAACTCGTGAGAAGAGCGAGGACAGATCCCGCGCGATCGAGCTGGCCTTGGCAGCGAGCCGATCACGTGGACGAAGCGGAGAAAGGTCCCGGCCATTTTCTCTGAGATCTCGTGGAAGAAGCGAGGAAAGGTCTCGAGGCCCTCCATTGTCGAGAGGAACCAGTCAAGTTCGGGAGGAAAGACCGCGTCTCGCTCCTATGCTATCAACAGCCACAACTCGAGAGAGAGGCGAAGATAGCCCGCGTTGGGCGGTGTCATCCGATACTGTTCCATTCGCGTCGAGCAGGACCCAAGAAAGAAGCGAGGACAACAGACCACCACGGATCAGTTTTGCGCCAGACCGTCGGGAAGTGGGAGGCGCTGTATGAGTATTGGAAGAGACCCGGTGAGGCCTAAGCTCCTAAGTAGCCGGCTGCAGCACCTTGTTGTCTTTCTCAATTTGAGAGCTTTTTGAAGTTAGGCGTTACCAACAGAGCCTAAGTTTGATTGATTTGTAGTCGTGATTGCCTAAGGTGAATCAGGGTGGACTTATGCAGGCACACCATACTTGAGATAGCGACAGCGATGAGCATCACAATGAGCAGGCGGGATTGATAGAAGCTGGATCACAGGACGGACTGGCGGCCAATGCAGGAGAGAACACGCTGGACTCGTAGTCGTGACAAGTCATGGACCAGGATAGGAATGCATTGCTCGCCAGCGCCTGACTGGCGTGGCGTGTGCGTAAACATCGCATTCACATCTGGTGGCCTGCCAACATGCTTCACTGCCATGCTCACGTAGCGGTAACATTTGTAGCTTAACGCATACACCGCGACACGACCTCTACACTACACTGTCCCTTGCTCACCAACACGATCAACGATGCTAAGACTACGGTGGAACATCAAGCTGTCTTCTTCATGGCCTCGCATGAAGCGAATACCACAATGAAAACGAGGAGTAAATCAAAAATTACGCCCCCCATGGCCCCGAAGGACAATGGAGTGTGGAGCGACACCGCGCTGTGCAATGCAGGCCTTCCACACTGGAGCCCCCAATTCTTGAGCTGGGGAATCCGGAACAAGGTAAGTATGAAGAAGAAAAGAAAAGAAAGGGAAGGAAAGTTTTGGCAGCCGGGCGAGGTTTAAATAGTATCGCTGCTGCCTAGCGCCGTTTGGAGTGATTCAGGCAACCACTTCTTGCCTCACTACAGCCGGTACGTACCTGCAAAGTTCTCAGGCTGCCACCAGAGGCTCGTCTATGCTCACGTGATAATGACCTTTTCTTTCTTCCGGACTGTGGCCCACGCAGGTGCCACCCCACCAGGTACGTACCACTGGTAGGGCACGAAAACCCTTCTGTGAATTTGTCTAGCCTCAACTCCTCCAAATTTACAACGCCTTCACGACGACCAACGAACGACTAACCTCCAGCCAGTTTGATCGGACGCAGACACAATGGTATGGCTAGGCTCGCATCAATCGCAATAAGAAAGTACCATTCTAATCCTTCTTTCGAATAGGCGATCAAGCACAACCAGAAGATCGTCAGCAACCGTGAGCATTTCCGTCGAAACCCTTCAAACTCCTAGGCGACTGACAATTTTCTAGATTTCCGCAAGGATTGGCAGCGACGGGTCCGAACACACTTCGACCAGGTATGCGATACTGCGGACGACGGTAGATGTTGGGTCGGAGGCTGACTTTTGTGAAACCAGGCTGGCAAGAAGGCCTCAAGACGTGTGGCTCGCCAGGCCAAGGCCGCCGCCCTCGCACCCCGTCCCATCGACAAGCTCCGTCCCGTCGTGCGATGCCCTACCATCAAGTACAACCGCCGCGTCCGCGCTGGCCGTGGTTTCACCCTTGCTGAGCTGAAGGTACGAACCAGACCCCTCCATGATTGGGCATTGCAGAGGAAGGAAGAAAAGAAAATTGTATGGGACTGTCATCTGACCATTATTGCAGGAGGCTGGCATTCCCCGCCTTCTCGCCCCTACCATCGGCATCTCCGTCGACGCCCGCCGCCAGAACCTGAGCGAGGAGTCGCTCGTCGCCAACGTCGAGCGTCTCAAGGCCTACAAGGAGCGTCTGATCCTGCTGCCGCGCCGATCCAACGCCGTCAAGAAGGGCGACACCAAGACAGACCTCTCCGAGGTCGAGAAGGTCTCCCTCATCTCCTCTGCCCTGCCCATCGCCCCCACCGACATCGCCTTCAGGGAGATCAAGAAGGGCGAGATGCCCGCAGCCATCGAGGGCGGCGCCTACGCCAAGCTCCGCCAGGCCCGCAGCAACAAGCGCTACCAGGGCGCCCGCGAGAAGCGCGCAAAGGACAAGGCCGACGCCGAGGCCGACTCCAAGAAATAGACGTTGGTTGTCAAAAGGGAAAACTAACTGGTGTTTTGAGGGTTTTATTGTGCTCTTTTGCTGGCTCTATGGGAGGGGCAACGTCCGGTTCTGAGGCTTCTGATGAGATGGTTCGGCCCCGGCTCGGAAATGAGGTTTTTACTCTAGGTCCAGGTCGAGAAATTCATTACTGCATGATCACCAGCCTTGTCCTACGATCACGTGGTGCGAATGTGTGAAAGCATGTATAGAGTCACATTATACCCTCATTTCTTCATTTCAGAAGTAATTTATGACTGCAGCTCGTGAATTATTAATGCCTTATGGAACGTAGTGGCTGTTGCCCCAGAAACTATCTCTTCTCGGCAGCTATTAGCTCTGTACCTTGTTTGATGAGATCTTGTAGAGCACCAAGTCTCAATGGGGGCAGCTCATCGCCCCAATTGCGCAGAATCTCTGTGCAAAGAACCACGGCGTTTTCGCGGTCCACCTTTGCCATGTTGGCCTTCTGTGATGCATCCACCTGCTGCGGCTCCAGCTCCAGGTCGCCGGCTGTGGACAGGAGAGAGCTGCTCTGCCCCGGCTCAATCTGTCGCTCTGCTGGCTGGAACGAACGACGACCGGTAACAGCTTCGATCAGCGAGTCCATGGCCGCTTGGACGTGAAACATGGTAAGAACGCTCGCGGCACCGTCGCGAGACCGACACATGAGTGCGAAGACAAACCACGCTTCGGAGCGCAGAATCGGCCATTTCGTTTGTGCGACCAAGAATGCCAGTGCGTTTTCTAGGTAATGCCTCTTGTAGAAGAAGTCACGTCTCTTGCTATCCTCCGAGTAATCAGACGAAACACTGCTCAACAGCGTGTTGTCGCTGGTGTGGGCCGAGGATTGGAGACTTGAATTGGACGGATCCCAGTCGGGTAAAATGGGAGCCGCTGGGTTCGAATGCAGCACTCGGCATATCGCGGCAATTGAGCGTGATGCCTCGAGCCTTGTGGGTTCGGCGTCTGATCGTTCAAACAAGGACACCAAGGCGTGGACGTTTGTCCGCTCATGCGCGGGACTCGATGGGTCGGAACTCAGGGGTTTGCAGATGCGGCGTACATTGGACGGACAGTTGACGAGGAGTAGTCTTGTCAGCGATACGGCAGCGAATTGGACATGGGGTTGGGAGTCGAATGCGTAGATACGAGGTACGCAGGATGGTTCAAGAAGGTCCCCGAGCGATGGCTTGTTATTCGCCGGAATAGCCAGGTTCTTGAGGAAAGATATCGCCGCATGGAGTACCTGGGCATCGTTGATTTCCGGGTTCGACAGCAATTCAATGACTGGAATATGTGCGCCATGAGTATGCACGAGGGCATAAGAGAGTTCGTCTGAGCGGCTGTAGTTGCCCAGAGCAAGACACGATGCAGTCTGCAATCTCGCATTCGGCGCTCGGAGCCATGCCCAAAAAGTTTGCGACACAGGACCTTGTAACGGGTATCTGGTGAAGAATGCATCGCTTGCCGTCAAGTCGGCGAGCGTAGAGAGCAGTGATGTTTGCAGCTGTCTGAGCTGATTGACAAGGTCCGGGTCGTCAATGTGATCAACGGCCACATTGACGTGGGCATGATAGTAAACATTCAGCAAGAGTGATACTTGTCCTGCAGATATGAGTCTGTTTTGTGATGACTCGGGTGCAAGATAGGCCATTGCCACCGAGGCAAGCGTTATGAAGTCCTCAATATCGTCGTTATAAGGCGATGTAGCGGCCAGGGTAAGGAGAACGGGAACAGTCGAAGGGTGCGCCAGCTCAACCTCGCCTTCCTGGGCGACTAACAAGGCCAGAATCTTGCAGAAGTAATTAATGAAGGGAGAGTATTCTGAAATTCGGGGAGACGATAGGAGAAGTGTAAGTTTGTGGCTGAGTCGGGATTGCGAGGCCAAGCGCTGGGCAGGCTCTGCGCACATATTAGCTCGCCGTTTCCTGCACCCTTGAAGACGCAGCTGCTGCTCACCATAATCGACTAATATGTTGAAGAGAACTGGTATGCTGAACGGTATGAGTGACTCCATGTCCAGGTCGCGGATGATGGGTGCTAAAAAGTCACCCTCCACAACTCTAGCCCTGTTCTCGTCGGTATCTGCGCATGAGTTGCCGATAATGCGTAGGGCATGGATATGAAGCCCCTGCCGCATGCCACCCATGGCAATCTGTTGCAGGAAGAAGTTCAATATCCCCGAGTCTCCAAAAGGGAGACGCCACGCAGCTGTGGCCGAATACATATGTGTTAGCAACAACGACAAGTCAAGCGCTGGCCTGGACCTACCATCTCGGCTGCCATCACCGAGCTTCTCGGCAATGAGGTCAATATTCCCGGACGGCGCGAATCTAGCCTGCTCGCAGCTTGCGAGGACGGGTCTCAGAAGTTCGGCCCGTCGCTGGCGGGCATCGTTGGGCTGAGCAGTCTCGTCGTAGTCTTCAGCGGACACACCGCTGCCTTCGCGCTGAAGAAGGGTCGCAACATCTGCCACGGACAACATCGTTGCTGCCAATGAGTTAGATGGCGAGGTGTGAGACTGCATGGCTCGAAGCCAGGGTTTGTCGTGGGGTCTATCTTCAAGGGGTCAACGAGGGGTTTGTCACCGACCTGATGATCGCCTCTTAAAGTAGTCGGGCGCCAAATCTACAAAAAAAGCCAGAGTGAGAGATGGAGACTATTGGTCGATGATTAATGTTTGGCGTCAGCCAACCCGACACGCACAGCACTTCTGAGGGGGTTGATGGAACCAGATGGAGCCAGCCAGAGCAACGTTCGGTATACAGCTCGGCAGACGCTGACTGTGTCTAGAAGGGCAAATTCACTCCCAGCGAAAGAGTCAAAATCTTCGGTTCTATCGAAGCATCAAATTATGCATTTCAGGCTCGATACCTGGATCCAAGTATGCATGAGGAGGCCATTGTTTAGAAAGTGCCTTGCCTACCTAGGTAAAATCGGCACATTGAGAATAGTGCTCACCGAGGTCAGCTCGGTGAGGGAGTTGGGAGTGGCCGCGGAAAAGGTTCGGCTAAAATGGACGATTCGACGAGCATCCAAAATTTACCCTGGCCGGGGATCGGCATTACACGATCTTTGCCTCTGCCGCCAATTTCCTGTCCATCACAAGGACTCCAATCAACTCCACCTGGCCGGGTGCACTCGACCTTCCCTAGTCGCTCTGGACGATACTCTCTTTCTTCGTCAGCACCAAGTCGTCGTCGTTGTCCCTTTCGTGCTTTCTTGCCGATCCTTGCGACAAAATGGTACCGTTACCTCCACCTCCCTCCCTCGATTCTTCACTAGGTGATGAGATCCACCGACCTCTGTACTGACGCAGTCACAGGCGCACCGCTTCCTCATCACAGCCGCCATCACCGGCTCCCGCATCCTCGGCCGCTCCTTCGCCGCCGCCTACAAGCAAGCGCAAGCCGCATCGCAGTACCAGCGTGCGCAGGCCAAGGCGGGCATAGGCGCCTCGGGCCGCGCCTCGCTCTCCTCGGGCATGACGCTCGACGAGGCGTGCCGCATCCTCAACGTGAAGCCGCCCTCCAGCGGTCAGGCCAACGTCGAGGAGGTGCTGGAGCGCTACAAGCGACTGTTTGACGCCAACGAGCCGCAGAAGGGCGGCAGCTTCTACCTGCAGAGCAAGATTGTGCGGGCAAAAGAGCGGTTTGAGCGCGAGCTGGGGCCGATACGGGAGAAAGTCGAACAAGAGGCGGAGATTAAAGCTGGGTTCAAGCCCAAGATTTATAAAGACAGGTAGCCGACCGCAATCAACACGGCCGTGCCCGCAGGAGCAGAGTCTACTCGCTTTTGCGAACGTCCACGACGCACAGCACATTGGCAGCAACAGCGGCCAGGAGCACGAACACCATCCCTTGCGGCTCCGACAGTAAAGTTTCGCTCGGGGCCTACGCGGAAGCCCACACATCATGTACATCTTCACTCGACTGCAGCATTGCAAGGCGTTATTTTGTTTTGGACGGATCTAGGGGCGTGCCTGGGTCAACAGACTCTGTATTTAGGAGATAAACAAAATGATGGGCGCAGCTAGATGTGCTCATTAACTTGTATAGTAAAGACTTGTACAATAAGACCTAATGACCTGATTCAACCATTCGGTACACACTCGAATCACTAAACTTCTTTGGACAACCGTTTCGTCGGACTGGGTAGTTCCCTGAGAAGCCATTCACCTCGCACAATATCCACGCTGCTCTATGTCTTACCTTCTCTTTTTCAGGGCTGCGTGTAAAATTATTTTGATATCCCAACTACTCCTCTAGGCTGTTTTGTTCCATTGATTGATCCCCTTTGAGCGAATTTTACTCTGCGGATTTTGATGCAGGGTAGCGCATCCCCATCAACCAGACAAACCCATTCATTCTAAATTTAATACAAGAGAACAGAGAACAAAGGTGTGGTATAGAAGGAGTTGGGCTTATATCGCTACAACCTTTTTGTGATAGAGAGTACAATTTTTGTACGTCCAAATAGGCCACTAAAATCTATGTCTTCCTACGCACCAAGCCCTTCCAATAATCGAAGCTATTCTCATCACTCTGCAGTGTCCAGATCCTCCCCGTGCCTCTCCCCGTCTCATCCATCTGCTCGACCCTCAGCATTCCCCAATCCCTCGTAATGCCCAGAACACGCCCCTTCGCACCAGCCTCTTCCTCCAGCGTGATGGCCTGCCCAGTATGCAGCCAATGACGATAGTACCGCGCCTCGAGGTCCTGGGAGAAGCCTTCGCGGCGAAACTGCGCGTGCACTGCCTCTAGGCGTGTGAGAACTCGCGCCAGTAGAACCTCGATTCGCAGCTTGGCGGCGTCGGGCGGGAGGAGGTCGGAAATGGAGGTGGTTGGTCGTGGGTTGATGGTGTTGATGCCGATGCCGAGGACGATTTTATAGGAGCCGTTGTCGTAAGCGCACTGCGAGAGGATGCCGCCGATTTTGACGTACGATGCTGATCCAGTTCGCTTGGTGGTGTCAAGGGCATCTTTACACCGTGTTAGTCCTAAAGCCGACCGGGGGATTTCATGGGTGTGACTTGCAAATGTCATTAGGCCATTTCAGCTTAACAGGTAGTTTCTCGTAGCCAGGGCCGTATGACTGAATTGCCTCAACCACGGCAATGGCCGCAATGTACTGGATAAAGACGATGGGTCTCGACACGGCGAGATGTGCAGGGTGGTCGATGAGTGTCGAGAAGAGGAGGGAGCCGGCGGGTGCAATCCAGACATTTGTACCGCGGCCGCGACCAGCCACCTGCATGGACGCTGCGAGGGTAAAGCCGTTTGGAAGCTTTGACAAGAGCTTATGGTTCCTGAAGGGGTCAGATGCGAAGCAAACAAGCGAGCGTTAGCCATGGACTCACTTATCGAGCAACGTGTTGGTGCTCGTCACAACGTCTCCATACATCAACACGGTGCCCCAATCCTCTGCATCGTCTTCCACTGTTTGGTAGCGTTTGAGGCTGGAGTAGAAGACCGCATGGTCGAAACGAGGCGTTAGTTGTGCTGGTGGCAATTTCTCCTCGTGGGCAATGATCTTCTTGACCACCGTGTCGTACTCGACAATACCGCTCGTTGTCCCGTCCGTGATGGACAATGCTTTTTGCAACTCTTCAAGACTCCACGAACCTTGCGAGATCTCAATCTCAAAGGTGTCCGCATCGGCCTTGATATACTCCCTACCGTCCTCCTTGTCCATGATGTCCTCTAGATTGCACAAGAGCTCCGTCACCCCTGTGTTGTCGATGGAGGTTAAATGCAAGTCTGACAGCGGCGGCGTGGAGGAGCCGGTCTGGTCAACCTCCAAGCCCAACTTGGTGAGGCATGCCCTAAGGAATGACATGCACGAACGCTGCTCGGCGGCCAACTGGGCCATCAGTTCGTCGTACCCAGGGATGCCTGGCTGTGGATGAAGGTTGACAGGGGAAAATCTGGCCCAAGGTTAGCCAAGGGAAGGGAAGGGGATTATGGTAGCTGTACTCACTCAGGATGAGGTCCCGTAAGAAGCGCCTTGCCCTGGCCAACCTTGCACAGAACAGCTGCGGCCTTGCCGTCACCTCCATCCACATCAATCTCATCTGCATAGGCAGCCAACACCAGCACGTCCTTCATCTGCGCCGCATCGACAAACACACCGCCGCCATTAAAGTACGATACCGTATCCTGCAGCGCAGCACCGTTGTCAAACGCCTCCTTCACCACCTTCAACCTGACCGCCCGCGCGCCCTTCTCGCTAAAGTACTCAAACCCCTTGAGCGCGCCGCCGCGGCAGGTCCCTGGGAAGAAGCCCAGCTCTCTGCTCCCGACGACCTCGAGGGGCGTGTTGCCGACCTCGAACTCGCATCTGCGCGACCCGTAGTAGCCGCCGGCGCAGAGCCCCAGATACGCGCCGCCGCGGCGGACAAAGTCACCGATGCGGCGGTTGCCCTCGCCATTGAAGGTGCGGCAGTAGCCCAGGTCGCCGCCGCCGGGGAAGACGAGCAGTGCGCAGGTCGGTGCCCAGGGCTCCTTGAGGAGGATAGTCTCGGTAACGGGGATGACGGCGTAGTTGGAGGCCAGTAGGCGACGCAGCGAGAACATGCAGTGCCTGACTGACTCGGAGGTAGTGCCAGCGCCTGAAACAAAGTGAGCGCAAAATTCATCAAAAGACTTAACTTAACTTACCCGTATACACTAGCACGTTGAGCTTTCGCGCACCCGTCGTCGTGTGAGTTGAATTCATCGTTCAATAATTTGGTGAGGTCAGTTGTTGAATTTCGACGGTTATATCGTATATCACTCAGGATATCCCCTGGTTTTTCCTCCCTACATCAACACGCCAACGGCAAGTCTCACCTTCCGCAACAACAAAATTGAAACCCGCGGCGCGATGGGAGCTCAAAATTCCCGCATCGAAGCCGAAGACTCAGACATGAAAAAGGTCAAGGAGGACACCCCGGCTTTGGCAGCCCCCAGCGACGACGATGAGCCAGACGAGTGGTGAGTGTCCGTGCCAGCGTGCTATTTTGCGCTCACTAGCTCGCTAAGACTCGAATGCCTTTTGCGTTTCGTGCAGGGACAAGCGGATCTTCAGCACAGGCTGCTCTGGTGAGTGAATTGGACTGCGAAGGAGGCTCGGGCAGTATCATGACGGAGAGTTGTGCAAGTCGTCCAGTGTCAACTCTCCGCTTACTGTCGGCAGTCTTACGTTGGGCGCTCTGCTGATGAGGGATGTGGTAGAGGAAAATGCTAAGATGACGGACTGCTATTTTGAGAAGAAGGACTGGAGGGCCTGCGCCAGTGAGGTATGTCGAATCCAAAGCTGCAAAGACGATCATGGCCTTCTCCTCGAATTATACTATCCTGGGGATCCTTTTCTGATCTGCATTCGTCACATGGCTCACAATCAGCAGATGGAGGCGTTCAAACAATGCTGGAAGCGTCACAACAACGACCAACGGACGGAAAGCAAGGACATCTAAACCAAAACAATTGCTGCAAGGTCTGGAAACGGATTTCCCCTGAACATCATGTACACTATGAACGATGTATAACATCGCAATCATTTGACAAACAGCTCGCAATCATCTAGCGAACAACATTGTCCCAGGTCTTGTGATGCTGCCACAAACAACCAACTTCAGCGTCCTCCCAAAATGGCACAGAAACCGTTGCCAGCCAATGAATGCATCCAGATTTTCACCGCCCCACCCCATTCCCTGGATCCGCAGATCCACTGAAAATTGACGTCGCCTAGTAGTGCTTGCGAGCTTCAACTCCAGCATCGTCTTGTCGATAGCATCATCCGCGGACATCATGTACGCCATGCGCAGGATATACAGGGCGCCACCCATACGGCGCCTACAAAGCCGCGCTGTCACATCAACCAATACTTTTCTGTCGCCCTATTCGACGGCCTCTGAAGCCACCGCCGCAGCTCTCGCCGACCAGCCTCCTACCGCTACAGCACCCTCACAAACCAGCACAGGCGCGCAGCCCTTATCAAGTCCTCCTGACTCGGATCTACCCGTAAACCCGAGCGCTACGAAAGCTTCATCAAAGGGAAATGTCCAGGCTCCGGCACAACAAGCTTCCAACTCGCCAGGAAGGAAGAGCGCCTCCATCACCAAGAAACCCGTCACGTACGCCGCCGTGCCCGCCAAAAAGTCGTCAGGAGTTCCCTCCAAATCCCCGCCCGCGACCACGCCAAACCAGGCGGAAAAGCCACAGTCCACGCCCAAAGCGGCCGCTGCCGCGAAGTCGAAAGCCGCACTAGGTCCGGCAAGCCGAGCGAACAACCCCCCTCAGCATACGGTGTATCAGCCCCCAGAACTCGGTCACTTGGAGGAGCAGACGGCGGCTGACGTCGACTGGGCCACGAGCTTCCACGGGGTGTCCGCCAAGCCTGTCACCAGCGAGCAGTTTGAGCGCCTCAACAGGCCCCTGAATACCAAGGACATCGAGGTCAAGCCCGATGGTATAATCTACCTCCCCGAGATCAAGTACAGGAGGCGGCTGAACGAGGCGTTTGGTCCGCTGGGCTGGGGCTTGGTTCCCAGAGGCGAACCCGTGGTTGGCGACAACATAGTGACCCGCGAGTACGCTCTCATCATCGGCGGCAGGTGAGTGGTCAACCAGGGGACGGACGTCTAGGCTCGATGTGATGTTGTTGCTGACATTTCTACTCTGTAGGTTCGCTGCGCAGGCTCAGGGCGAAAACAATTATTTCGGCCAGGACCAGCTGCCCTCGGCCGTCGAAGGCTGCAAGTCCAATGCCCTTATGCGGTGCTGCAAGGATCTCGGCATCGGCAGTGAGCTGTGGGACCCGCAGTTCATCCGGTGGTTCAGGAAGACGTCCATGGAAGAGGTCTGGGTCGAGCACCTCACGACCAAAAAGAAGCGCACCTTTTGGTACAGGAAAGATGAGGTTGATGTTGCATATCCTTACAAGCTGGTGCAGAGGTAGTGCTGCCTATGCGAGTCTTTGAACGAACATGTCTGAACTTGTAGCTTGTGGCTTGACTGTATACTAAATAGACGGCGCATGTAAGATACGGTGTAAATATTTCATCTATGGTAGGCCTAGTTTGGCGGAATCATGCAGCGGTCGGAATACGAGTTTGCAAATCTACTGGAGGGTTCCAGTGAGGTTCTCCTTGGTCCTTCTAATCCTCTACGCAGTAAGACCTGCAGCAGAATATGCGTTGATCTTTTGCACCAGATCTCGACCCCAACACCCTGAGCTCCAGGAAACAGACCAATACGATCCTGTGCCGCTTCCGAATGAACACGCAACCGGCAGAACCAGACTCCAATGAGCGTGTCTACATCAAACTCCGTACGCCTGCCAGACCCATTTCTGTTGATCATCCTATTGATCCATACCGGTGCTGCGTCCAGCATCGGGAGTACCGCTGCCGCCCCAGCCCCAGGGCATCCACGATCCGCCCCCAGGGGTGCTGCCGGAGGACAAGTTCCGCCTGCGGAGCGCATCGTTGTCTTCCGCGCCGCTCTCGGCGTCGATCTTTTCAAAGTCCACCTCGCTGCGGCTCTTGCTCAGGCCGCTCCAGCCGCTCTGTCCGCTCGGCGGTCGCTGGGTGGGCTCGTCGTCGTCGTGTCCGTCGAAGGCCATGGATGGGGCGCGGCGGTGATGCGACGCATGTTCCTCGGAGTGCTGGAGCTCTTGGGCCTCGCGATCGAGCGCTCTAAGCAGGATGTTGAGGCGATCTCGCTGCGCGGCAATAAAGGACATCTTATCAACCGGACTCTGCAGGTGCGAAGGAACCAGCCGCCCAGACGAAGGTATGTTTGCGCCGCCGCTGGCGCCCGAGAGACCGCCCGCGGTGGAGAGGGCGGACACGGCGCTGGCCAAGAGGTTCTGGAAGTCGCTGCTGGGGTTAGCGGCAGCAGCCCACCTCGCCGACGGCACGCTAAACCTCGCGAGAAGCGACTGGGTGTAGCTTTGCGGACCGGACTGCTCGGGGGTTGGGGGCGCGGGATCGGAGGGCGGCTGGCCAAGGATGTTGGTTTTGAGATACTCAATGGCCTGACGGAAGTAGGCCATGCCGGCGGCCTTCAGCCGGTCGTGGGCGCTGGCGATGAAGTCGTCGATCTGTCTTTCATTCTGCTCAAGGAAAGGGTGGATGTGTTCTTCGTAGATGATGCGGGCGCCCTGCGTCTGGGGGAGGATCAGGTAGAGAAGGAAGAGAAGGCGGATGTAGCCATAGAAGGGAACCCTGCGGGCGAGTGTAAGCAATGTCCAGCCAGTTTGCCTCGAGGCCAGCGAGCCAATGCTTACCAAAAGAGGATAGAGACCCAGGATTCGATCAGTATGGAGCAGTTGAAGACGACCCAGTACATGAGCCAAGGGGTCAACTGGGCCGGGTCGGACGTCTTGAGGGCCTTGTAGGAAGCGAATATCGGGAACAGAAAGGACATGATGGACCTGCATCAAGAAGCGACGCCGCGCGGGTCAGCGACGAGATTGCGCATGTTGCGCGCGGGGAGAAGATGACGGCATATCAGGGTATTATGGCGGGGCACTCACGATAAGAGCATGGCGAATAGGTCGAACATGATGGCGGTGAGGCGCTAGAGGCCTCGACGACGGCTCGATAAAGGCGTGATAAATCGTTCTAGAATGAGATCGCTGCGAAGATCCAAGCGGTTGTAGGTTGAGAGACGTGAGGAAGGTTGCGACAACCTTAGGGAAAGGATATCGGGCGACGAGGGAAAGCGGTGGGATGGATGCGAGAAACCCAAATGCAGCTCGGAAAGTCATGCAGTCGTGCTAGCCTGTACAAAGTACCTGCGTCAGGGTCAAGCGATCAGTGCATCCGCCAGTCCACTAACACGGCAGGGTCCAATGCACGCGCAAAGGCTGATGATGATGGGCGATCAGTACTGTGAAGAGACTCCAAGCCGGGCGCTGGCTGCATGGGAGGGGCTCAAGGAGGTGGGGGGACAAACGCCTGAAGTTCCCACTGTGGGCACGAGGACAACTTTGTCGCGGGGGACGTCTTTAGCGCTTTTCGATGGCAGCGTTGGAGGTTAGGCAAGACTGTGTGCGTCCCGCTTGTAGCCGCACGGTTTGTAAGATGGGCTTGTGACCTCAGCTTTGACTCTGCGCTGCCCTCTGTACTCGGACGAGGCAATGCTGATTCACGTATTCGCCCACTCGTCGGAAGTGACGGGGGGAGGATGACCTGTGTGGGCTAGATGAAAAGGTATTCAGATCTATCCGCGTGCGACGCTGGCCGAGACAGGCGGCTTATTTGGAATGCAGATCTTGAGGATTGTTCAGTCCCTTTCGACAGCATCTACGACGATTCACTCGAGCATTTATACGTCTGTTGTCAGAAGGCCACGTTAAGCAAACATTTTCAAGACATGTGAAAAGACAGACAAGTCATCTGAAAGAACAATCATCATCTGGAAGAACAGTTGGCCAACTTCAACTCTGCATGCACGTCCTTCAATTCTGGCTGCCTGGTCAAGATGCTCGTCGTCAACTGGTAGCCTAGCTCAAGCCACTGCCGCTTCCGGCCTTAGCAACAAGCGCAAACCATCCCACGACCAGGCGGCCGCACCGAGTTGTCCGCTCTGCTCTATATCTCTCGGCAGCCTAGCTTGCATGATGCATCCGTCGCTGCGCCCTGAAACGTGGACGAAGCCGGGTGACGTCGCCAAGCGCCTTGTCGGGTACTGCAACATGTTTTGACCGTGAGCACGAACACCGACCCCTCTGGCCTTGATTTGATTACTCATCTTATGGGGACTCTTTAAAGACCCGAAGGGAAAATATATGAGGGCGGGCATTACTGCAATATAATTGCCACTCGCCATCCTTATTCGACATTGTGTGGGACTGTGCTCAGTGCTGCCTCTCCGCATCAACGTCACAAGCAAGTGAGGACCTTCCCCCCAGCGGACTTTATTTTCCTTTATCGCACTTTCGAGAAAAGAAAACCCGAAGAAAAAAAAAACCAAAAAAGACAAAGCTACCATGGATATCTTCGGTTGTGGAGGGCCTGGCCAGCTATATATGATAATCCGGGGAGGATCGTCGGCCAAGCTTGACGACAAGCCATCTCACTACCCTCGAGCCACCTTCGATCCGATCCGCCCCAGATTCTAGAATTTCGAAACCAGATTACTTGAACGACAAACCGGGGCCACCAGGATATAGAGCAGATCTTGAGCCGAAATGGCGATGATGAGCACAATTCGCAGTCTTCCGCGTCCAAATAAGCACCAGCAGTGGGCCTCAGGCTGTGGGACGGGAGCGGCGTAAACCAACCGCTGATGGGATGTCGCTAGGGTAAACGGGGCTAGATCTATCTCTTCACGATCTCGAGCCTCCGTTGCTTCCACTTCTGGCCTTTTTCGTTGTCTCCAAGGGCTGGTTGGCCAATGAGACGGCCCGACGTACTTGGGTTTCTCGGAGCCATGCAGCCGAGCACCTCCATCTGGCACCACGCCGCCGGGCTCGATCCCATCCTTCTCGCCCTGCCCAGCCAGTCATGATCGTCTAAGAAATTGCCGTATCCGCGTGGACAGGTCGGCCAGGATGCTTTCGGGCGTTTTCCCCTTCACGATGGTCCGAGCACGCTGTGGTGTTGCTGCATCCTGCTCCACGCACAACCAAACTTCGGCTGCCATGATACCAGAAATACGCGCTGCAAGGGAGACGCCTGCCTTTCACGACGAATCATTGGGAGGGGCG
>KL660108.1:334936-375619 GCA_000732775.1 Stachybotrys chlorohalonatus IBT 40285 | reverse complement strand
CAGCGCACTCATAGTACGCGATACTACGTGCACTTCATGCGGATGGCATATTTTCATCCTCAACCCAGGAGCTACTCTTAGCTGAGGCTCTCTTATTCCACCAGGCGGCAAGATGCCATTTCCCTGCAGAGCTGTTTGCATGGAGGAAGCTATGGAGTTCCTCGGAAGTGTCGTTGGGCCAAACTCGAGCATGTATTCCACAAGCTTTAGGCAGTCGTTTTGCTGCCTCGAGTCGGCCCTTTGCTCCTGGTCGCATGTTCCATTCACAACGTTACGCATCAGAATCATCCACGACGTTATCGTTATAGCTTTTCGTTAAAGTGAATCGTGATAATTGCGCCCACCGGGTTGAGTCCCATCTGAGAGCGAGGGTGTTCTGGCGCCTGTCTTGCTGCATCATGTTTCTTGGGCGCTGCGGTCTGCTGCCTCGCCTCGACTCGACTTGCAGCCCCGGTCTGGGGCGTATTTGCCTCGGCGTATGAAGGAGAAACTTGATTTAGCCCACAACGCTCGCATGTGTGCAGCGGAGTGTCGGAATAGTTGTGGCCTTTTCGCCTCATCAATGTGCTTCGCGTGTCCTCAACTCAAGCTTCGCAAAAAGGTGCCGAACCTCCCGTAAGCTCTCTTGCTGCGCCGTCATAGCCGCCGCGTTTCGTTCATCAGCGAACTTCCTAATCGTCTGTAACACACGGCTGAAACCTCTATCGTCGGGTAGCCACCAACGTACGCAAGAAGGGTCGCCAAAATGAGCTGCCATTTTGCTTCGCAGTGACAGAGGGTAAATGTACCTGTTACTCGTTAGCTCGGCTGCACGCGCTCCCTCGATCGTAACCGTTCACCAACCCTTGAGTCTCCGCGACTGCAAGCTTTCGGCGAAGCCACATTTGATGGCGCTCTTCTCGAGGGAGGAACAGGGCAGCAAGGGAAATGCAGGCCTGGACGGTGACTAAGACTCCCTTTGGCGTGGAAGGCCAAAATTCCAGCGCTTCGAAGTATTGGCATGTCGCGTAAGCGTGGCGAGATAGTTCGGGGAATAATATTTCGGAGCGGGTATTGGATGACTGAGTCTTGTGCATCAACATGATCGAATACCATTCAACAGTCATAATGGTTGTACTAAACAGTGGCGGTTCGTAAAGAATACCTAGTGCGTATGGATCGACAATGTCTAAAGGATCCGGAGGTTGCCGGTACGGAAACTCTGTGACGGCGAAATTAGGGTCCGTCAACGTAGGGTCCCAGCTGTTCTTCCATTCTTCGAGCCTCTCTGTCAACAGCTGATGCTCGTTATTGAATTCCTCTGTTGTGAGTTGTCCTCGACTTCCTCGAGCAAAGACGATCGACATGTCGTAGGTAATGACGTTTAAACTCGCGCGCCTCTCGTCAAGTTTCCACCTAATAGCCTCGGGGTGGGCAATTGCCTGCGCTTGACTAAAGTTGACCATAGCTGTGAAGTATTCCCGAGGTAAATCTGTAGGGAAACCGCCCATCAGCCCGATGAAATTGTCGAACCTTGAGTACCAGGTGTAACAAGCCCTGCCAACGGGTGTCTGAACGATGGTTTGTGGACTGAACATTGTCGTGATGATCTCGAAAGCTGCCTTTTGATGCCCCATCAAGTTCACCCAGTCACCTAGATACTCCTATAAACGGGTTTCAGTAGGAGGTTCTATCGTGCTCCTCTTTATGGCTTACCTCTACAGTTGCCAGCTGCAATATGGTCAGGAGTGTGGTTATTGTATGCTTCTCCTTCCGTTTCAGAGATCCAAGCAGCAAAGTTACACTTTTGTTGTAGTATTGCAGAAAATCTTCGAGCTTGCCTTCGGGATCTTGTAATGTCGTATGGTAGGCTGAAAACCCAACTAAAGCATTGAGCAAGGCCTCGTCGGATACAGCGATGGCCGGTAACATATTTTTGAAGAAATTATCGCCGTCGTGACTTATACAATAGTGAAAATGGGTCATATTGTCGCTGAACCAAGCCATATGTCGCTGAGTCTGGGGAGGGAGGTGTGACAAGTCCAAACGACCGACGGAGGGAATGGGCAAATCCGAGCTTTGGAAGGTCACGGTTGTGAAGCTGTTTGAAGTCGCGGTTGAAGCTGACGGCGATGAGCTTTTGTTGCCCTCTTGGGAAGGAGTTTCTGAGCCTCGGCGACCAAGCGATGGCTGTGTTGCTCCAAAAGTCGCACCGACAGGACGGGATGGGTAGTGCGATAAAAATTTTTGCGGCAAGTCTTCCCCCTCTTCTACGTCAAGAATCGACTCCAACTTAGAGCCAGTATCACCGTCTTCTTCGTCGTCGCCGGTGGATGACAGGGGACTGGTGTGTTGCGACAGGTTCATACCCTCCCTCATGCGCAGGCTTGGTCCCGGCACGCCTTTCGGTGCTGGTGGTTCGGGGTAGACGCATTCTCGATTGCCTTTTCTACAGCCTACTCAAGTCAGCCATGTTGATTCCACGTATAATGCAGCTGCTCGTGACTCGTACGTTCGCAAATTGGGCGCGTCTCGTCACACTAACCACGATGTTTAGTTCATAGTCCTACAGCAGTACGGCAGTATTGCTTACCTTCACTCGTCTGCTCCGGCACATGAAGCAACCTGATCTCGTTCTTCGATGCTTAACGTTGTCTATGCTGGGTGGAAGCCCTGTTGCTGACTTCCTTCGACCCTTATGCGTCTTTGGGGCATTCAACAACAGCTGGTCTGGGTAACCCATAAAGTAACCTGAAGTCTGGTAAATGCCTTGGGCCTGGCCAGATGCAGTGTGCGGGGCGCCAGAAGCGGATGATGAAGCGCTGTATTCGTCCGGGCTGGCTGGATGAAGAGCTGCTCCCGACATGGACGAAAGAAATTGTTGGTAGTAGTCAGCCATTGTAGCTCGAGGGATGTTTGATTGTCGTAGTAGGCAAAATCTATAACGAATCGTCGCCGGGACAGTACTGTTCCATCAGTAATGCAATGGAAGACACCAATGTAGCATATTCACAGCATGTAGTCAGACAGCTGGTCGTCGACCAAGGTCATTGAAGCCTCTTCCGAGAGTGTGCTGCGTATCAAGCGTTCCGCCAAGTATTGAGACCTCAAGTTTGAACGGCGGCGATTCCTCTAATTGCGAGAATGTTGCTCATTGTCCTGTAATGCTCTCAACAGTTACGGATCTGTCAAGTAGCCCAGAAACGAGAAGGTCGGCGACTAAGATCAAGGGCAGAGCTTATACATTGTCGCAACTAGTGCTGTCCTGCTGTGTGTTGACTCGATCTAAAACGAGTTATGAAGCAGAGGACGGATATATCGATTGAGTGACGAGGAATGGCAAAAAAGTATGGCTCGAAGCATATGATTATCGGCGATCAATGAACGTGTTGACTTTGCAATTTGGTAAGAAGTCAGGCTAGAGATCGCAGGTTTCGTCAAATCCAGAACAGGGGCCAAGTTGCCCAGGGGGTTCCCAAGTGGATTAAGGAAACGGTGGACCGACGGTGACTGATATTGACGTCTAGCGGGGCTTTGCCTGGGGAGCTGGCTTCCGCGGGTAGTCGCTCGCAAGCAGCGGGACGGCAATCGTGACAACGGTATGGGATGATCTGCTGTGGCCAGGTACAGCTGTTGCAGGGTGTAAGCGGGAAGCTAGATGCTGACCTAGGGCCATTCGTCCAGACTTCTCGATTGTGGTGAGGGGCGAACGGACTTATTAGGGAATTGGTCCCGTTACAAGGACAATATGATCCCAGTTGAGCCAAAAGGTCGACCAGGATGTGTGTGGCTATCAATGATGTAGAAGCTGACCTGCTGCCCACCCCATGGTCAGGACGAGATGATACAAGTACGTACGTGAATTTATCCCTCAGTGCCAATGAGCCTTTCCAAGTTCTAGAAGCAGATGGGTCTTCAGAGGGTATGGGTTCCTTTATCCATGGGCGTCGTTCCGACGACCCCTTGGAAGACAGTTGCGTAGGGTCTTCCTGGTTTCGCCCGTTCCAAAGGTACCGACAGCGGTAGTAAGGACTGCGAGCTGTGCCTGCCAGATTATATTGATTAGGGCGGGCTATAAGAACAAGCAGCACAGCTTGGGAAGCGTTATCATGGGATTAAAACAGGTTTAATGTCAAGGAGGGTCTACATCCGCAAGCAAAAATGACGGATGTCACTGGCTAGACCAAATGTAATCGTGAGACTGGGCACAAACAACCCAAATCTTATGGGATTGCATGTGAAAAGCGGAAGAGGAAAATGATTCGAGAGAGTCATGTCGTCCGTATGAGGAGCCATTGCGCGGGGGCCGGTGGTGGGTGTCTTCGAGCACCAAGTGTGATTGACCTCTCAACTTGGTCCAAACTTTGAACCCTTGTCGTTCCCTCTGGCTGGGATTCGAGCCCAGAACGAGTTTGGAAGAGGTCGAGGGCTGGACCTAGTTGCATTCTTAGCCTAACCACAAGATGACGGGATGCAGGGTGACCCGCCGGAGCTGAAGCGGAAGTGGAGCGGCAAGCAACCACCCATCGCTCATACCCCCCTTGACAATTGAATCTGCCTGCTTTGGACTAGTAACTCCCACATAGTATTGGAAGAGGGGGAAAACAAACAACATGGGGACGCAGAAGATGCTCAAGCGGTCAGGATGAGTTGGCCTATATGTACTGTGCATACCATGTGCCGAAGGCGGCCTTGCCGTTGTCGAATTTCCTGCATTTAGGGCTCCAGTCTTGATGGCCAGAGGTGAAGAGTTGTATAACGATCTTCGGAGACTCAACAAAAAAAGGAATTGGTATCACGAAAGACTCGGCACAGCTGGAAGCTTCGAGTTAGCTTCCGACGGCCAATTGGTGCTGTGCCTATTTCATGGAGGTCTTGCCAGCAGAAGAATTTCTATTTCCACTCCCTACTCTCTCCGTCGGGAACATCTGCAGCCTCTGTGATCCAATGTTCAGGGGCCAGTCGCCACGATTTGTGGACGCGCACGAAGTACGAGGTACCGTTTGGAAGCCTAGGTGAGCGGAATGGACGGACTCCCGATCGGTTCCAGCTTGTCAATGGCTCATTTTGCTTGTTGCCCATGAAATTAGTCTACTTCCGAGATTGGGGGCCTTTGGTACTGCACCTTCGTTGGCCTCCCCTTGCAAGAGGATGTGCTGACGATGCAGAGTTCCCGGCAGCCCTTGGACTGAAGAGAGCTAGTTTGAAGACAAAGCGCTGGCCCTAAGAATTCCAACCTGAAGCAGTGAGGTCAAGGATTAGGCCGGGCCAGCATGATTCGCGGGACTCTGCGAAGTAAGCCTTGTCATTTGGCGGCTGGACACTACCGGAATTGCTGTTGTCCACTAACTGCGACGTGTCGTGGCGTGTGCATGTGCAAAGGGCAAGACAAGGTGATTAAGCCCTGGATGATGGAGCCGCTCCATCGGTTGTTGTCAAGGGTCTGGGCTGATCCGCCGGACTAGGGCACAGACATTGGACTGCTTGGGTCGCGGTGCTGGGCCGGTGCATTTCGAGAAGCCCAGTACCCCAGCGCTGCATGGTCTTAGCAGTGGCAATGAGTGGGTAGCGGCCTGGGCGGCTTTTCTGCTGGCCATGTCCCATGGGTATGGATCATTTCTCGTGCCAGTGGGCTTTTTGAGCGTCATGGGTTGGGATGGCGAAGGGGCCCCCATTCAAACCATCCCATGCTGGGCCTTCCAATGGGCCGGCCGGCGACTAGCTTGCTGTCCTTGTCCAGCAGGCCTAGGTTGAAAGGGCATGTCATGTGTGGCTGCGCTGCGGATGCGTGTTCGGACAAGGGGCTGTGGAGGAGAGAGGGAGTTGCTTGGCTCGAGACAGTCCATCAGATGGGGTGTAAGCCATGACGGATGTTGAGAACTGAGTATTAAGTCAGGACATGGACCACCTTGGACGTGGACTACAAGGCTAGTAGGGTTGGTGCATACGAACTACCTTGAGGCGTCAATGGATGCCGTGGTCAATGATGCCAGAAGTTGGACAGTGAGGCACATCCAGAGACGGTTACTATGGTTTGTTTAGCCTCCTTGGTACCATAGCAAGTGGAGGGTGAGTCGAAATAAGGTAGGCTCAGTTTGGTGGCAACTACCTGTACCGTAACTGAGCACCCACCACGGATGATGGATGCTATCCAGCAATGCAAGAACCTGCCTTGGATACGGAAGCAGGTGCTTAGTATGGCTAGTGCTGAACGCCGTGTGGTGCGAAGGGAAGGAGGTACTGTGTACAGCTTCAAGGGGAGGCGCGGTGGGCAAGTCCGTTGACCAGCGCTTCACTCCCACTTCCTCTTCTACCTTGCCCCAAGCGGCACACAACCTTGACATCCTCCTTGCTTCGCTCTTCTTCCCCCTTGCACACATGGCCATGGATTGGCACTGCAGGCTGAAGCTTCCAGAGGATATGATCATCACTGGGCTGTGCAGATGTGCAGATACGCAGCGTATCCGTATAATGTAACGCAATCGCATCCTTCCCCATTCCCTCTCACCTTATTCCTGGTCCGTAAGCCGATCACCTCATCCTTTACAAACGGAACGTGTATCATCATCATCAACGTGGCAGCCATGTCACGAACTGGCAAGACCAATATTGAACACGGTACGGTGCTCTTTTTGTCAAGCGCGGATTTGGGAGAACCCACATGGCATCGACGGCCAACACCGAGATTCAATAGCCATCTGGATTCTTTCTGAAGATGGCATGTTGTTGCATTGCCAGATTTCGTCTCGATCCCATCCCCAACAAGCCGGCGGCAGCAAGCGGCGTCGGCATGTACGTGGCACGGGCCTCATGGTTGTCGTCCATTAGGTTGCAACAGCTACCCTCCCTCCCGGTGCGGGTGCGGTCCATGGCTGATCAAGAACGAGCGCGCTCACGTGGCAGCCCCATGGGCCACGCATCCAAGAAGGTCGTCGACTTACTTGCTGCGTTCCAGGGATTCCCGGCCCATCTGCAAGTTGACGACCATCTCATCTCATCTTATCTTGTCTTCCCTCTAGCCAGGGCTTCCAGGCTCAGGCCTCGCAGCTCAGTGTTACATTGTGCTGCGCGCCCAGTCTCATTGCTCGGCCCGCTTCCGGGATAAGTCTGGTCACCCTCAAACTAGGCCACCGGTCAGCCCTCGATCTTGTGATGTTGCACAGAAACAGTTGACCTTTCATTCCGCGGCCTCCTCCCTTACGGCTCATGGGCCAACACAACAGACAGACAGCGCCCTAACAACACAGATGCACCCTTCGCCATAACCCCATGTTGGATTGACCAAAATGTTTACAGGGGCAAGATACCTCTTGAAGGCTAGGATTGGCCGGCCGCCCCAGCAACCCCCTGCAGTTCCCAGCACTCCTCTGTCTATCGTCACCCCTTTTGAACGGAAAGCCAATCAGAGACAACATGGCCCTCATAATTAGGTACGATTTCTCGTCTTGACGCAGTCCTTCCCATTTCTTTCATTCGTGTACCATCATGGAGTCACATGTTTTTCTCATCCATCCGCGGCCTCGGGATCAACACCCCGTGTCATTAGCATCAAGCATGGTCAGACTAGCCACTTCATCAAAGGCAGTACTTTGCTGTACTTGACGGGAATCTCTTCCGTAAATGTTTCCATTTTTCAATTAGCCCACCTTCCCTTCCCCACAGGACTCCTGGACGATTGTGGCGTTCTGCCAGGCTAGTTTTGGAACTGGGCAACAGCGCCGAGATTCTCGTGGGGGGTACGGAGTAGATCGACGCCATAATGTTCGTGTGCGATTCCTGACACCGATCATTTCCCCAATTACCACCTGACACACACTTCCTCTTCCTAGCCTCCGTCGTCGAAGTCCTGACGCATAGAAGCACCTCAGCTCATCTAGTCAGGCTCAGGCCAGCGGTGTTCCTTGCCTGATGCTCTCCCATGGCTTTCCGGAATTATGCAGCAATTAGCTGCTCAGCGCTGCAAAGACTAATTTCCAATTCGGCATGACTTTGAGTACCCGGGACATCCGCAGATTTCAGCTCCTGTCATTTGGGCCCAATCCGCTCAACGGCTCAGAAGCGCAGGCGGACGCGGCATCCTTTATCACGGTATGATGAAAAATGACGTGTTGAAATTTATTAATCTTCCCATGGCAGACTGAACAGTCTGAGATGTTGTCCAAAGGGTGATGGGCTTCAGGTCCGGAAGTCATCAAACTTTAGCTCAAACCAGCTCCTGGGATGACAATCCCGTGCCTTGCCCCGTGCGTGCGGATGCCAGGACAGGGTTAGGTTCAACACCAGGGAAGATGACGGGTTCCTGCCGCTTTGCCCAGGCTGGGTTGGATCACGGACGGCCCTTAACGTCAAGGTCATGTTGAAATAGGCAATCTGCACGTCTGCTGCCATCAAAGCGTGCCGAAGATTACTCTGGCACATGGCAAGGTTGGAGCATTGACTCCCAGGCGCATAATCGTGCATAGTAACCCGGTCACTGCAATAGCTCGGGCCTAGCCCCCTCGACGTAGCCTTGCTCCGGCTAGGCCGCAATCCCAGGGACGAAATTGGTGGCGGACAGACCGCGCATTATAGTACGAGGTCGCTGTTGATTCAACGTTGAAGACACATGGCGCAATCAGCGGTTGACATCATCTGGCAGAGGTTCCATTGCTTATTGGTGGTGCCACGCCTGTCCCACCCATGGCTTTCAAGATATCCCGGGTTTGCCGACGTATGCCCACGCTCTGCTTGCCACGGAATTCCTATCCACCGATGCTAGCGGCAATCATACGTTCTGGATTACTACGTACTCGTGCGCGGTGAAGGGTGGGGGATATCATTATCGGGATGCCTGGACATCTGACCATTGGACGTTTCTTACGAAAGAACCATGTATTCCGTATAGGCTCATTTGACGCCTGTCATTACCCATTGCTGGCTGGCCCTAGCTGTTCGGGGATGGTTCTCGGTGCACTCACACAGGCTGCACGGAAAGGGGTTTAGTATCGACAGCATGAAAAGCAACTGCCGGGTTTACGCAATGAAGATATTCTTCGAGGTCTTGATCGTACGATGTATGTCAATCCACTCCCGAGCCCTGCTGCGCTACGCTGTCATACCGCAAGATGGTTTTCAAGCCACTGGATTCGTTTCGTGAGGTACCTAGACTGCCCACGCAAGTATATTGTTCTAGCCCGTGTACACGGAAGCACCGCAGCCTGGGCTGGACGATGGTCTCGTTGGGGAATAGTGCCTGGTTTACGTCTCTACCGATCATGGCCTAGATTGTCGGAATCATTGGGGTTCCTATGTTGTCTGGGCGATGACGGCTTTTGCAACCTCCTCGGTAGAAAATACTCGATGTGATCCCACCCGCCTATAGGATAAACACGAGGTTCGAGTTTCACTGTGGCCAGTCCCTATCCCTCAAGAACTGTGAGTATTGATATGTACGTGGGGTTTCGGATTCGAGAGTCTTTAGACCAGTATGATGGCCATCACGCCATTACTATCAAGCATGATGATCTATTGTTTAGGGACAACTATACTTCGATGTAGATATGAGTATATGGGCGAATCTACAAGGCGCAGTTTCAGTGAGGCTGATGCTCATACATACTTGCTGCAATATAGTTGCATTGTAAGCCTAGCGTTCGTCCCGGCCGACAGTTGTGAGCTATGGGTACGGGGAAACAGGCCAGGCAGTTGCCGGGCCGCACGATCACTTGCTTAGGCAATATAGACCTGTGAATGCTTTACAAGCAAAGTTGCTTCGAGAGGCAGCGCATGACTCACCAGAGAGGAGCGCTGGAGCACCATGATAAGTGAAGCAAAGTGGGCTTAGACTGGCTGACCTTTACAACATGCAGGATGATCCAGTCAGGGGAAGGAAATCAGCCCACTTCCTTGGAGACTGCTACGTGGATTCTCACGAAAGGCGATTAACAGTGCCAATACCATGCAATGGGCCGCTATGGCCTTTGTGCCATAGATGATACGAACAGCAGTCTTCCGAATTCTAACCCGAGCTTAGCAGGTACAACCGGAATTCAGATTGATTAACAGGCGTGTGCAACGCACAGTAATTTTGGTTGTATATTGACTCGATTGTTGGTGTTGAAGATGCTCTGTGTTCGATCTGCCTTCAGTGATTGAAAATGAACAGGTCCATAGACCTACTTCCACAGTGACAAGTTCTACTTCATCGCTTGTATTTGTCAATACAGTTCCTTTGCCATAGGGAAGGAGACCAAGTTCAGTGACGTTAACTTGCTGCTCGGTGTCAAGCAAGCTACAACCTCGGAAAAGATTTGGTACAAGGCAGATATCCCGGGATTTGAAGGGAGGTCCTTCTCAAGACGTGGATGTTCTGTAAGTGCGCCACAAGCAACCACTCGGCTGTGCTAGAGCTCAAACTCTGGCACTCGGCACGACCAACTACGGATCCGACACATGGCTGCAAAAGCTTCAGTCACTGGAGAAGAAGCTGCTGCTCTGCTGCTTGACGCAGGTGCTATGTTCAAGGCCGCATCGAGCTTGGAGAGGCAGATCATGGGAAAATTGGCGCCTCTTGACGAGAAGGCATGGGAATTCTTAGTTTCCCTGAGCTTGTCGGCAGATTCTGATGTGATGTCAGTGCTAGGACCTTTTTCGGTGGATATTGCTCTTCTATAAGTGGGCGGAAGGCGTTTCCCCCAACTCATCCGGTTTCTCTGCTCTGGGGATAGGGACAGTGTGTTTGATGGTGGTTTCGATACCCTGTGATGAGTAGACGTTGCCATTATCCCGTACAGGAGGGGGGTTCGAAGAACCAGGACAGGCAGATCGAAAGGTATTCCGGGACCTCTTGACGCGTGAGATGTAAAGGCGTGCGGGTTCGTTGAGGGCAACGTATATGCCCATCTTGAAAGAGGCATTGGCAGGCGGCGGGCATTGAGCATGAGCGGCGAAGATGGCCTTGAAGAGCGAACAGCAGCTCAACCCCTAAGGAGATAGTTAACCAATCCACTGCACTTTTGCAACACGAGCGAAGACTGTCGGTGTTTTTTTTTTTCTCTCTATACAGTGGTTTGCACGTTGCGAGCGATGGAGCACATATTTTCCTCACTACCCTAGACCAATGAGCATGCCAACTCCTCGGATGGTAGGGCATCTGCAGATGAGAATGATGCTGCGATGCAGGCTGACAATGTGTCTGATAACATCGTAACCCTTTGCAGGATTACCACGAATGAAATCGCTGGTCATCTTTCGGGTCCACGGTTGTTCTGTGAGGCCCCGTGTTTCATCGACATGTCACTGTGTGGATAGGAAATGTGTCCGAGCACAGTCCTTCACGTGATACCCTCTGTTCCACGACCATGTCTCGAAAACCCCGTGCTCACGATACATCTTCCATGAGGAGAGGCTACCTTTGTCTAGAGGGCGAGGGACCGGACGTTGATTGTCGTCATGGCTGAAGAGCACTTGAGCATAGGAGTCACCATGGAGCAACCAGCGCCGGGCGACGACCGCTTCGATCCCCTTCCCTACTTCCTCTATGCCTTCACCATCCTCGTCTTCGCCATCCCCATCTTCATGCTCTTCCCACCCATCCCCGTCGAGCGCAGCGACGCCCTGCGCCAGACCCACACCAAGCTCGGCATCCACGGGCCGCGCAAGAGCAACCTCGCCGCGCAGTTCCACCCCTCGGCGCACAAGGCGCGCCCCGGCACGCCCGGCAGGATCCAGAGCCTGCACGTCTACCCGGTGAAGTCGTGCCGCGGCGTCGAGCTGGCCAGGAGCCGCGTCGTGCCCACCGGGCTGGAGTTTGACCGCATGTACACGTTCGCCCAGAGGAGGTCCAACGCGGACGACGGCGATGCGTGGGAGTTTGCGACGCAGCGGCAGCTGCCCAGGCTGGCCAATGTCAAGGTCGACCTGTGGCTGCCGGATCACACCAAGACGAGCAGACAGCTGGGAAAGCTGTCTGATGCGTTTATCGTGGTGCGGTTCCCCTGGGAAGACGCGGGCGTCGTCCAGCAGCTTGCTGCCAAGATAAGCCGTGGACTACGCGGCGTCCCGGAGAAGGAGTTTATGATTCCTGTCGAGTTCCCGTCTAAGCAGGAGGTTGAAAACCGGGGCTACACCTTTGCCAATGTCAGAATCTGGAAGGAGACCACCAAAGCCCTCAACATGGGAAAGGAGATACCGCCGCAGCTGGCTACATATCTCGGAGTCAAGGGAGATCTGGCTCTTTTCCGAATGGACCCGACTAACCAGCGGGAAGTGTTTCGTTGCGCCCCAAAGTCAGACGAGGTTGGATATCAGCCGGTTGTCGACTTTCATGACGCTGTAAATTTCTTCTGGTTTCCCTTTTTAGGTCCTTGCTGACCGACTTCCAGTACCCTCTGCATCTCCTGAGCCTGAGCAGCGTCCAGGATCTATCGTCAAAAATCCAGAAAGATGAAATCATGACAAAGCTAGATGCTCGACGCTTCCGAGCCAACATCATCAGTATGTATTTTGCCCAAGCAAGCCCTGTCTTGTTCCTAATGCGGAACCCAGTCTCTGGCACGGATGCCTACGACGAAGAGTCGTGGAGGCTGCTTCGTTTCCACGATGCTAGCGACAAAGATAAGCAAAGCGTCTTCGATGTGTCATGTCGTACAGTGAGGTACGGACATGCGTATCTTGATTTACTGATAATATGCTTACCACCAAAGCAGGTGCAAGATGCCAAACGTCGACCCGGACACAGGCATTCGTCACCGAACGGAGCCCGACAACTCTCTAAGAAAGTATCGCAACGTGGACGAGGGCTCACCAACTCTGGGCTGCCTGGGAATGCAGATGTGCCCCGTCTTTCCTGACGCAGAGAAGTCCTTACGTTATGAGTCGTTTGTTGAGGTTGGCATGCAGATAGACGTCTTAAAACGGGGTGCTCATTTGTACATTGAGCAATAGAGGGCAATAGAGAACCAGACCAAGATATTGTACGCAACGCATCAACCCAAAATCCCTTTCTCACATGACGCCCTGCCATGTCAATGAACCCGCAATGCCGTCCAACCCAAAATCCTATCCACGCTTGCTCCCAGTCGTACACTCATGGCCCATACTTCGTTACCCACGGTATGTCATAGACCACACCCAACAAAACATGCACATCTACTTCAAATCAGCAGGCGTGAGAGCCTGGACCATGCTGGTGCCCTCGCTAAACCGCGTGCGGAAGATGCGGTTTGCGTTCTGAAACATGCCGTCCTTCAGACTGACGACAATAAACTGCGAGCCCTTGAACCTGGTCTTGATGAGGCGGCCAATGTTCTGGGTATGAGACAAATCCAGAGCTGCATCTACCTCGTCTAGAATGTACATGGGCGCTGGCTTGAATTGAAGAAGCGCCATGATGAGTGACAGGGCCACGAGGGACCTGAGGGCCAGTTAGTACATGCTTCATAACGAATGCCTGCACGACGTACCTTTGACCACCACTGAGCTCAGTAAGACTCTGCTTCCACACCTTTCCGAGGCAGACCTTAACCTCCAACCCTTCGTTAATGGTCTTTCCTTCAGGAGGATCCAGTTTGGCGAAGCTGCCGCCGGGAAGGAGCTCCGAGAAGATTTGACCAAAGTCTCCATTGACCTTCTCCCAGGTCTCTTGTAAAGCCTTCTTCTTGTAATCATCTAGGCTGACGATTGTCTCCTCGATCTTGCGCTTATCGCGAATGACTGTCTTGATCATGTGCTTCAAAGATACCTCCTTCTTTTCAACGCTGTCAATCATGTTCATGACCTTAGGGTTGATCTTCTTCTTCATTCCTTGGAACCGTTCGGTCAAGTTACGAAGGGTGGATTTGCATTCGGCAATGTTCTGCCCCTTGAAATCGTAGGGCGTCCCGCTGCGGCCGAATTTGTCGCTCTCATCTTGAATCCATTCATACTCGGACTCAAGATGGGCGACGTTCTCAGCCGCGGTCTGCTGCTCTTTATGGAATTTTTCGACCTGGTGACCGAGCTTCTGCATCTCCAAGCCTTCCTCGGCTATCCGTGAGTTTTTTGACCTGATGGCATCTTCCAAGGCACGTAGCTCATCGTCGAACAGGTGTAGCTTCGCTCGTTCTTCCTCGAGCTTGGCTTGCACCTCTTCGTGGACCTTTGTGAGTGCAGCTTGCTGCTTCAAGATGTCTGCAATGTCCTGTTGTTGAGCCTTTATGCCTACCTCCACCTCCTGGAGCTGTTCTCGGCTAGTGGCTAAATCGCTGCCCACCTGCTCTACATCGAGCTGCGCAGCCTGGAGATTTTTTTGCAGCGCCTTGACACCTGAAGAGTTTTTATCTAGGGCAGACCGCAGTTTGTCGAGCGATTTCTGCAACTCGATGAGCTTGGCGTCCTTATTGTTGTCGAAATCCTTCATGTCCTTCTCGATCCGTTTAATGTCTGCTGTGGCCTCGACTTGACGAGTCTTTGCTACCGAGATACTCTCCTGCAGCTCCGCGATGCTGGTCTTCATATTCTCCACATCTTGTATGATTGAAGACGAAGAGTTGCCACCGATTTGTTCTTCTGCCAGCTTGATCTCATGCGACTTCAAGTCAAGATCCAGCTTGATACGGCGAGCCTGGTCCAGCTTGGACTTCTCCTTTGCGATTCTGACCTGGAGCCCTCTTAGTGATTGCTCAGCCTCATTCAGCTGCCGAGTCAGACTATTGAGCTTCTGGAGCGTAACCAGAACTCCACTTGAATTCGGCGTGCTTCCGCCAGACAGTGTCCCGGAGGGGTCGTAAGAGTCGCCTTCGAGTGTGATGCTTCTCATCCGCACGTTTGGGTCAAATGTGACCCGTGTTGCGGTGTCGGCGTCGGCGCAGATCAAAGTATTGCCAAAGACATACTCCATGGCGGCGGACACATCATCGTCGTAGCCAACAAGGGACAATGCCAGATCTACTTTCCCTGGAGCAATCTGCTGTGCCGTGGCAATGGTCTGAGCCGAAGCTTTGAAGGCAGCAATCTTGTTGAGGGGGATGATGGTCACCCGCTTTCTTAGCTTGCCTTTCTGGAGTAGTTGTGTGCCGGTCACTTCAGTATCAACGACAACGTTGTATAGACGACCGCCGGCGCATATTTCAAGGGCAGTGCCAGCCTGCGTATGTGAGCTATCAAGGGTGAAGAGCTGGGCCACCAATCCCTTGACTTTGGATCGGTCGAATTGGGGGACCGGATCTGAGTAATTGAAGTCAATATTGGCAACCTGCCGCTTCAGTTTGTCGGCATCTTGCCGGAGATTCCTGACAGTCTGCTGTAATTGGGCTTCCTGTCTGAAGAGTTCGTCTTCTTGGCCAGGTTCAAAACCAAGTTGAGCCAGTTCTGCGCTCAGCTTCTGTGCATGTGACTTCAGCCCATCCAAGTCACGCAGTAGCCCGGCATTTTGTTCCTTGGCTTTCTTTGCGCGGGGCTCTTCCTCCTTCACGCGGGATTGCAAGTGGGAAATCTTGATTTTGGCCTGCTCCTGCTCGGTTGCTGCCACAGTGGCGCGGTTCTTGGCATCCTGCAATTGGCCCTGATAGCCATTTTCTTGACCATCCTTGGAAGCCACGCCGGTTTGAAGCGTCTGTAACAGCTCTTCCTTAGATTCGGCCTCCTTGCTTTGCCTCGCAAGATCTTCCTTGACCGCATCGTAGTTGGCCTTGACGTCGTTGAATGCTGTGGTCTTGTCCTTGAGGGCCGCTTCAAGCTCTGCGACCGTTTTCTCGAAGGTAAGCTTCTTCTCCTCCTCCTCCGCAAGGCTGGATTGCTTCAGATCAATGACTGTGGCGAGCCGAACCAACTCATTGGCGTCCTTCTTGGCAGACTCCTCCAGTGCTTGTGCTCTGCCCCCCTTGCGCAGCTCCTTATCCCGCTGAGCCCGCGCCTTCTTGATATCCTCTTCGAGATGAGCCATCTCGCTCTTAAGGCGTGTCGCAGAATCTTCCAAATCTCGTTGGCGGGCTTTTTTGCCTTCCAAGTCCGCCGCTGACTGCTTCAGCTTCTCCTGACACTTGATGTAGTCGTATGCGACCACAATCCTGGTGAGCCGCTCAAGGTCATTCTGGGTCTGCTGAAAATCTAGGAAAGCCCTCTTCTCGGTCCGTAGCTTTTCAAGCTTGGGCTCAATCTCGTCCTTCAAGAGTTCTGTGAGCTCCTGCAGCTTCAGCTCCTTTTTGGCCATTGTTTTGAGGGCTTTGTCTCTCCTGTCCTCAAACATCCTCGTTCCCGCAGCCTCTTCGATCATGGCGAGAATCTCGACAGCCTTCATGTTTAGGACCTTGGTAATCCTGCCCTGCATGATGAGGAAGTTGGGGTTGTTAATGTTGAGCTGGACCGACTGGAACAGATTTTGTACGGTTTGTTGTTGCGCTCGATGACCGTTGATGAGGTACTTTGACGTGCCGCCTAGCACAATCTGGCGGGTGACGCTGATTGTCGCATATTCTTCGAAGCCAATGGGGGATTTTTTTTTATCTCTATTGTCGAACACGATGGTGACGCTGGCCTTTGTGACACCCGCCTGTCCACGCTTGTATATCAGGTCCTACGCTCGGTCAGTAGGGGCCAGGCTGCGCACATTTGCCTGGCATACCTGTAGATTCTGTGCTCGCACTGTCGACATATTGGTAATGCCAAGAACAAAGCAGATGGAGTCGAGAATATTGGATTTGCCGCTGCCATTGAGGCCGGTAATAGAGTTAAAGCTCTCATCCCTAAAAGCAAGATCTAGTCAGTTTCAGGGACTGCGCTTGCGCTCTGTCGCGGCACTCACCATCCCGATATGACGGTGCGTACAGCGTACGACTTGAAGCCCTGACCCAGGTATCAGTAAAAATTTCCAAATACTGCAGAACAGACTTGAGTTACGTCAATGATGACTTCGATCACCCTCATCTTCGTCGAGCCAAGGTGACGATGTTGTTTGTTGCTGTTACCTCCTCAGGGGAAATCATTGGTGGGGTTACTCGGAAACGCGACGAAAGTAAACAAAGTCGTGTTGAGTGTCTGATAAGTAGCTTATCTTCACGTGGGGATCTTGGGCCACGCTATCACGTGCATCCCTGCAACTGGACGCGATGTCAGTGTGGGGCTGATGGAGTGGAGGAGGCTAACCGTGTTCGGTGCCCATCAAAACATTGAACTCTCGGAATGGGCCCGACTCCAGGGAAGCCTCTCTTGACCTACAACACTTTACTTCCAGTAAACGCAACTCTACCGACCTCTACAGCCAACACGCCCGATGATTTGATGTTACAGTAAACCGACGGTGATTGCCTCACGACTTGATCAACCAGGCAAGAGCCATTTGGTCATACACACGCCCCGGTCAAACATGACGACAATGCGAGGACCACGCCTCCAGATTGGCTCAGCAGCGTGGATTGCTGAGGAGCGCTCTTCGGCCCTCCAAATCGCGCAGACGGAAGTCGAAGAGTTTACATATTCGGCTCGCAATGAGTTGGACTGGCTTAACGAGCATATGGCTGGCATCTTTGACGAAAACGAAGTGTACGCGTACCGTGGCTTTCTGTATTGATAGGTACTGACAGTGGTTGAAGCAACATTGCCGAAACGTTCAAGACACCAGGGAAGCTCCGTGGGAAAACCCCTCGGACAGCCCACAAGGCGCCTCCGTCTGAAGGCCGTGTGGTAAGTATTTCCTACTGCTCACCTCAAGAACAGCAGACTGAAGATTTCCAGCCTCTTTCAGATATCTTTGCGCCAACACCGAACGGTCACTTGCATCGGGCAGCGAACTCAGCGCGTGTAAACTCACCCCGAATCCTGCATTCTGCTGCGAAGGCGGCTCTCAGCCCGCTCAAGATTGCATCGACTGACGCGGACCTCGCCTCGCCAAAACACACCGCCGTTGGCCCAGCCACTCAAGATTCTGGTTATTATGGAAGTCAAGATGTCGCGCCGATGGACTCTCAAACTCAGAATCATTCAGCTGAATCGCAAGCATGGTCTGAAGGTGCAGCATCTCAACAGATTGAGCAAGGCCCACCAAGAACAAGCCCCTCGAAGCGCGTGTACATGGACTCTCCAGAGAAGACGTTCCAAACAGCAAAGGAGGAGCAGACAACGCGCATCCTCGGTGATGCGACCATCAGATACGACGTTCTTCAACCCTTCCAACCGATTCCTGAAATTCGCGAGGCCAGTCCAGAGGTCTCTGAAGCACAGGACGCTACGTCACCTCTGAAGGCACCATCAGCCACAATGTCTTTGCCAATGGAAGATGTGGACCAAAATCACCATGACGATGAAGAGAAACTAGAGACCGCTGATGGGAATTCACCCTCAGGAGATGTTCGATCAACATCTGACGGGTCGAGCCCTGTCCGACCAATTGTTCGGAAAAGCAGCCTCAACTTTGCATCTCTACCTGCAAGAGAGCCTCTCACAGCTGGCAAGAGTGCTGGGGCGCGCGCGTCGCGTACAAGCCAGCTTGAGCATAAGAGAACAAGCTACTACAACAGGCCCACTGGAGGGAAAAGCTTGGGTCAAGTAAAGCATGATGCTGCGCGAGATGACGATTTGGACTCCATGGATGTCGACGAAAGCGCCCCCCCGGTTTCTGGTGTGGAACCAGAGCGGTTTACCTTGAACCATAACAAAACATACACTCAAAGGCTCCAGGACCAAATTAGCATGCTTGGGAAGTCCCAGACTACCAACAACAGACAGTCTAAATCTATACCAAGTCTTGCGGTGGCACAACAGATCGCCACGAGCTCGCAGGCTGCCCAAGCCCCCAAGTCCCCATCCCCGGTCAGAAAGGAACCCGTCACAACAACACCCGGTGCTTTCCCAGAAGACGATGAGGATGATGACGATTGGATCGAGCCCCCCGCCCCAACTACTGAATCCGCTCAAGCAAGGCCTGTCATCCCCAAAAGCCACTCAACGGATATTATGGAGGATATACACGGCAAGACTACAATCGGGCAGCCCGAGTTTACGGCTCAAGCCGTTGTGCACCACACAAATAATTCCGAAAAGCCAGCTGCACGCCTAGTTGGACATACGAAGTCGTCGTCGGCGTCCATAGCAAATCCGTTGAACGCAAATATCCATGGCGTTCCGCTGACCAGAGCAGCCACAGTCAATTCAGCGGCTGATATTGTGGATGAGATGCGCGACTCGACAAGCCCGCTCAAATCACCTTCCCGAAATTTTCGTGATAGTCCACTGAAGCAGGTCAAGAACAAGCTGTCGTCTATACTGAAGAGCTCTAAGGGACTACTTGCTAGTAGTGCAGCAATCAGTGCCGAAGGGAAGTCTTCCATGCTGTCCCCGTCCACCGTGAGGCTGGGGCTGTACCCTTCTCTTTCGTCTGAATCTATTGTCTCCAGGGTTCTCGCTCAATCGCCCAAGCCTCAGTCAATCACCCATGACGGGGAGCGCGAAACAAGCCCAACGCGACCTGCTGCCCGTCGCACTAGGGCGTCGGTAGAACGGGAGAAGGAGGAGAAACGCCGCGAGAAAGAAGCCAAACGCATGGCGGAGCAGATGGACAAGCTTGAGAAGGCGCGGGAGAAGGAGCGCGAAAAAGCGCGCGTTTTCAGCCAGGAGCAGGAAAGGATCATCGCCATGGAGAAGCAGCTCACGTCCAAGAAACAGGCAGAGGCGGCTGTGCCGAAGGAGACGCCCAAGCCAACACGAACCAGCCCACGCAAAACCAAGGCTGTTGAGGAGGAAGCGGACACCGGGAAGGACGTCGAAATGCCGGACGCCCCGTCTTTGATGCCACCCCCATCCGTGCCTCGATCAGCAGGACCTGGACAGTCAGTTCGTGGAAAAGAAATCAAGCGACCTATAAAGCCAGCGAAGGAGTCGTATGCAAAGGCCAAGCAGGCTCCTACTGTTATCAGGGTGAATACGGGGTCGCAGCATTCCCAGTACCATCCATCGGCTGGCAGCTCATCCGGTGGCTCGCATAACTTTGGGTCATCAACGTCGCAACCACCACATCTAGGCGCCAAGGCCAGTAAGGCATCTTTGCAGCACAAAACCTCAACACAAAGCTTGAAGAGCTCCGCCTCCTCTGCTGGTCGACCCAAGGCGCTGGATCTAGCAGCAAAAAAGAAGGAGCAAGACGAGCGAGAGGCGCAGCGGCGACGGGAGGTGAAGGCGGAGATGGAGCGGAAACGAGCCGCCGCGCAAGAGGACCAGCGCAAGCAGGAGCAACAACGGCGCCAGGATGCAGAGGCCCAGAAGCAGAAGGATGCGGAAGCCGCAGAAGCCAAGAAGTTGGCGCAACGGCAAGCTGCCATCGAAAGAGCCAAGCAGACGAGAGCTCCTCCGCCGGCCGCCAGATCCCAAGCTACTGGCCAAACCGAGTCAAGCATCTTGAGCCAAAAGGGGGATTCACAGCCAGCGCGGCCGCCTTCACGAATGACTGGTGGCATACAGCGTTCCCAGGACGACACCGGACGACCGGTAAATGCAGTCTTGTCCAGCACGGCCAAGGCGGGCCCAAAGAGGCTTCTGGGCCCAGACAGCGGAGATGACAACCAGCCCAGGCATCCTGCATCGAAAGGAGGCCCAGCATTCCAGGCAAAGGATGCAAAGCGCCGACGGACGAGTGAGGACTTTGAAGACGAGCTTGAGATGAGCTATGCGCCGAACATCAAGGGTCCGCCGGTCCGCCCGTCAGGCGGTTTAAAGAAGGTATTTGCTTATCAGAAGGACACATCTTGCATGACTTTGGCTAACTCTGTTGTAGGACATGGCCGGAAAGTCGGTCTTCCAGAACGGCTACTCTACCATGCCAGCAGGTGCTACAAGAGACTTGTTCAAAGCCACCGTTACAGCGCAGCACAACGGCCAGAACAAGGCGACACATCCTCTGGACATGGCTCAAATATCAAAGGGCGCGATCCCGTTTGCACCAAACCCCAACCCCTCGGGCACAGCATATAAGACGCCTGCTCGCCCTGGGGCCCTCGGCAATGTCAAGTCGGCCGCAAAATCTGCACAACGATCGTCCCCCCGTTTCCAGAATGGTGATGCAATCGAGCTGCCAGAAATCCAAACAGACGATGAGGACGAAGATGAAGAGGAGGCACATGGAACCGTTGCTGGCTGGACAGACTCTCCACTTTTGAGACAAGCACTGATGAAGCAGGAGGTCATGGATCCTTCCCAAATCTTCGGACCCCCGGCACCTCTCAACATGGAAGAGGTGTTTAGTAAGAGCAAAGACAAGTTCTCCAGATTCCGCGCGAGGACGTCAAGCGCCAACTGGAGCGGAACGGATCGTCTGACGGAAGACGATATCAGGAAGGACATGGCTGCTCGAGACATGCTAAGGAGAGATGGCGGCTGGACGTACGAGATGAGCAGAGGATTGTCATAGGGCAGGGCGGAGAATCGATCACGGGACAAAGTTTCAATATGATGGCTTATGGTATGCTTGCTTGGTTGTTCTTGAACCTGTCCAAGGTCAATGTACGGCGTGAAAGTTGTTATCTGGAGTAAACAGGGCGGGTTTGAATAATTATGGTACGGCAAAACTGCATTATATTACCAATTGCTGGGCATAATCGAAGGAAAGGCATTGCGGGGTGCTACGGGATCACAATGAATCACATTGTTATTTGCACAACTTTCCATGCTCTCAGCCACAACGCGAGGTGGGCTCGCGATAAGCCATGATGTTTTCAACAGGCACATGGTGGTTGGGGCTGCACCAATGGCTGTCACATGTCAGGCGCTTAGCGAGGACCCTGCATTGGTTTGTCTGCAATAGGCATGATGCCAGTGCCGCTTTTATGCGTGAGCTTGACGGTTTTGTGTTGTCACAACGGCTTAACACGGCCGTTGCACGTCGGACCATATCGAAATATAAGCAGTAGGGGAAAGGACTAGAGACGTGATGCGGTGTATATAGTCGTTCTGAGTGACACTATGCGACAGCATCCGATGGAGTAGCCTTACCAGTAAAACACTGATTACCTCCAAATGAGACTGGAGCGCGCCCCGTCTTTCGAGCTTGACGCCTATATCGTATGCTCCCACTTGGAATCTGGTCAACACAACGGTTGCATAATACGTCCCATATATTTTCATCAACCGTCAGTGTTATCGTCGAACTAGTCAAACCATGCTCAGGAGCTAAGAATGACTAGCCAGCATAATATGCATGAGGAGAGAGGCTGGTTGGAGAGGTTGACTGCCTACCTAGTACATTGCCAAACCGCTAAAAGCGGCACCAACCAGGGGCGGATCCGTTGAGACTCTCCGCCAACAATTCCTCACAGCCACTTCTGATTTCTCTCTTTTGCTTCCGAACCCCTCAAGCCCACCATCCACCTCTTCCGTTTGTGTCTCACCTGGATTCTGCAATTGGTTTCCACGAGGTTTTCCTGGTCGGGTGATCTCAGGATCCGGATGAACATCTAATATGCGTGTATGCGCTCCAGGTTGCTGAGCTCTCGGCCACGAATGTCCCCTCTGCTCCTCCCCCTCATTAATACGACATATGATTTCCGGGAGCTACTTGTCTAAGACAGAACTTGACACTTACAAATTGCCGTCCGAGGACTTGACTGGATCCGCGAAACTATGCTCGGGACCGTCACGCCTCTGCTGAAGCAATCTGTAACGGTGTTGGAGGAGATCAAGCTGGGTCCGGTTACACAGAGCAGGATATCGACGGTCATTGCCATGCTACCCATGTCATTCGCATCGCGCATCAGCCCCTTCAGCTCGCCACGGCGGAGCAATAGTCTGCACAATCTTCGAGAGAAGGACAGAGGAGATGGCTCTCCGGGTAAGCCGCGGCCGCTGTCAGAAGCCGATGCTATGATGCTCGCTGGCGGCCGGCTGGACGGCCAGCTGCGCACCGACGAAAATAGCTCGGTGGTAGATGCTTCAGAGCTCGAGTCTCCGCCATTGCCAAGCCGAATTCTTTTCCAAAACACCAGAATTGATGGAGTCCCTACGAGGACTCCCTCGGGGGTTCATCTAAATTTTGCAAGGCAAGGTAAAGCAGCCTCATCTTGCAAGTGCATATGGGAAGACTAATAGTGTGGCAGGCACCAACCTTGTGGCCGTGTCGGTCCAGGGGCATCAATACGGCCTGGATAAGGAGAGCAGCGTGTTTGAGAGGAAAACCTACATTGACGGCCTAACTTATCTCCTGCGCGGCCTGCCCCAGGAGCTTGAGCCTTACGAGGCCGAGCAGTTGCGCCTTGCTTTACCCAAGGACGTCAGCGTCTTCGAAGGTGCTTCAGCAACGGCGCGAACGACTCCGGCCCACGAGCGTTCACTTCTTCACCGAATCGTACAAGCGATAGTGGTCAACCTGATCCTTGTTTTTCACCTGGTTACACCATACCTGGTCCTCTGCCTGAGGTACGGAGCCAAGATGGAGCGGAAGTACAAGGTATCGTCGACACTTATGGAACGCGGCATAGATTTGGCTGCTACGGCCGGTAAACGAGGTGCTGCTTTGACAGATACCATGTGGAAGCTGAATGATAGCAAGGCGGGTCGGATACTGTGCGACGTGGTGGCGTGGCTATTGGATGGCATCTCACGTGGGGTATCAGACGGCATAGGCGAAGGTTTGGTCAGTAGCAGTACGAAGCCAACGGTATAGGCGAAATAAGTATAGACACTGTTGTATATGGATAGACGCGGTCCATAAACAATGGGAGGACTGCAAACACCACGGGTACGGCCGTGGGCATCATGGATTTTGGTTGAGAAGTTTACGAAATGAGGGAGAATAGGGGTCCTGGAACATGCCTACCCCACCTCGTCTCTGCTGATACGCCGACCTCGAACCCGGCCCAGGCTCAATGCGCCAATGGCTACCTACTGTAGGTATCTGATAAGATAAGCGGCGAAACCGCCTAAGGGGGAAAAAATTCTGCCCATAGACTTTTTTTTGTCCAACTACCTTATCTAAAGCTCCTCCATCCCGAAATTTTGTAGCGCGTTGCCACGCTTGTTTCTCCGATCAGAAAATTCCTCTTCGTTGTATTTTATCTTCATATTCGCTCATTCATTCTACTTACGGAAGCAAGGTCTTCTATTCCATCATGTTCAGACACAGCCTCCGGCGCTGCGCTACGCATGCCAGCACGGTCGCTACGGCGTCCCTGTCGCGCTCGCGTACTGCGCTCCCTATTGCCCGGCAGGGCCTCAGCAGCATTCCCTCCCGCTTCGTCTCGCCCTTGAGAAATGTCCCGCTCGCTGTAAGAGCGTACAGCGCCGATGCTGCCGCTCAGCAGCAGATCGAGCCGGCACAGAACGATATCGTCGCCTTCGGCGATCTTCAGAGCCGGGGCGTCAGTCCCCAGCTGATCAGGGCTATCACCCAGGATTTGAAATACGAGAACATGACGCCTGTGCAGGCAAAGACCATCAACCCTGCCCTCAAGGGAACCGACATGTACGTTCGATCTCGTCTCGAAGTCTAAGCAGTTGCTGACCAGAATTCTAGTGTTGCGCAGGCCAAAACTGGTACCGGAAAGACGATTGCTTTCCTCTTGCCCCTGCTCCAGCGCATGATCAATGACGACCCGCAATTGGCTACGCGTGGCGCACGACGAACTGCAGCGTCTGATGATATTCGGGGCATCGTCCTCTCCCCTACTCGTGAACTGGCAGAGCAAATTGCCGCTGAAGCTCGTCAGCTTGTTCGACACACCGGCATCACCGTCCAGACAGCCGTTGGTGGCACTCACAAGGCCTCGGCCTTGCGCCGCATGCAAAACGAGGGCTGCCATCTCCTTGTCGGCACACCTGGACGCTTGAATGACCTGCTCCACGACGCCCATGCACATGTCGCTGCACCGAACCTCGCCTCGCTTGTCCTGGACGAAGCTGATCGCATGCTGGATGTTGGTTTTGAGCGCGAGCTCAACGAGATCATTGGCGCTCTGCCTCGCCCCGAGCAGAAGATCCGTCAGACCGTCCTGGTATCTGCTACCATTCCGGACAACGTCATTCGCCTTGCGCGCTCTATGGTCCGTCAGGACGACTTTGAGTTTGTGCAGACTATTGCTGAGAACGACTCGCTCACACACGAGAAAATTCCACAACACATGGTCCGCGTCTCCTCTTGGGCCAACATGTTCCCTACCTTGCTTGAGCTTGTTGAGCGCGAAACGGACAAGGCCCGCCAAGAGCCCGACTCACCCCCTTTCAAAGCCATTGTGTATTTCAACACCAGCGCAACAGTGGATTTCGCAAATGCCATTTTCAGGAATCTGAAGCGAACTCGTGGAATCGACATTCCAGTTTACTCCATTCAAGGCAAACGATCCCAGCAACAAAGACAATCGGCGGCTGACAATTTCCGTGAATCCCGGAGCGCCATCCTCCTCTCGTCCGATGTCACGGCTCGTGGAATGGATTTCCCCAATGTCACCCATGTCATCCAGATTGATGTTCCGCGTGATCGCGAGACATACATCCACAGACTAGGACGCACCGGACGACAAGACAAGTCGGGCCAAGGCTGGTTATTCCTGCCCCCTCTCTCGATCAGTCCTGCCAGACGATCCTTGGAAGGCCTTCCCATCCAGAAGAATTCGTCGTTAGAGTGTGCAGAGGCCGATGCGTCGACAGCAACCTCGGCATCACACCAGAAACTCGAGAAGATCTACCCCGAGTTAGACGAGGAGCTTTTCACGCAAACATACTGCACTCTGATCTCTGCAAGCACACATGGCAAGCGTGAGCTTGCCGAAGATCTCAACGAATGGGCAACTGGTAGCTGTGGCATGTCTAAACCACCCGGAGTCAGCACCATGTTCGTTCGAAAGCAAAATCTGAGTCCTAGCTCGTTCAACATTATTGAAAGGCGATATGGATCCGAGGACCGTTATGGCGGCGGCGGCGACTCGGGCCGTAGCCGTTACGGCGGTGGTGACGCAGGCCGTAGCCGTTATGGTGCCGGCCGATCAGGTGACAAGGAAGATGGCTTCGCCAACATGCGGCGTAACATCCGACGCGACGAGCCGAGGTCTGGCGGTGGATTTCAGCGCGGGTCTCGTGGCGGCCGTGGTCCACGTGAACCCCGTGATAGCCAGTGGTAATGTGTAGGTCCAGAGGGCATCATTCGAAGATGATTTTTGCGGAGTCCATGGTTGGCTCTTGTGTGTAAAATTATTATTTTTATGTAGGATTTCGCCGGCGTATATGCTTTTCACCCCTTGATAGATGGCTGTAGGATCTGGTATGGAAAACTGTACATTAGCCCGGCGATTGGCCTTTTCTTTTGGAACCCGCCAGGAACAAACTCTCTTCTAATACAAATGTTGAAAACAATACGACTGCGTTGTTCATTAGCGCTTGCTATGCTTGTTACACCAGTGGCTCCGACCTTTGGTGCCGCAAGATGAGACGGCTATAGAACTGCTAAATTGCGTTCCCTTTGTAAAGAGACAAGTGTGGTTTCCCTGCTTTTCTGCGATGGCAAACACAACCGCAAAGCACAGGACTGAAACGCTTGCAAAGTTCGGGGACTCTGACAACTGGATTGAATATGAATCAGCAATATTTCCGAGTTCAAAGGGTGCATCACGAATATCTGCATATTATCATCAGTCACTATCCTTTGTCAAAGCCAATGTCCCGTCAATCATACCAACAGGCCTGCCCTTCCATCAACGCTCCAGCAGGGCAGCCCGCGAGCCAGCTACGATGGTGGAAACTAGTCGCGTTTTGCTTGTGGCCTGTCCTTCCCTCAATATTATGCTAGGTGATCTAGCAACGAAACAACGCCTCACTACTGATAATGGCCGTACCACACACGTCCGGTTCCAGTGAATCTGACGTGATCGAGAATAGATCCTCGAACTGGCGAGTGGCACTGCGAAGGACACGACATCACGAGGAGCGGACAAGCCTCTCGTCGTCCAAAGGAAAAGTTCCGCAGGTTAGTCTTGTACCCGCCCAGAAAGGATGACGCATCCATACGGTACAGCCTTATCCAGACACCGCTTCCTGGGGATAGAAACAGCACGGTGGCGAGTCCTCAGTATGAGGCCGTGTCGCACGTATGAAGTAGACCTGGTCTCTCCAGGCAGATCAGACTAGAGTACCAGGAGTTCTGAAAGCGCCTACACTAGAGTCGATTTTGCTGTGCCTAAGGGGCCATGATACGGAGCAGCTTCTCCAAGTCGGCGCACTATGCGTCGATCAGTCTAATATCGAACAGCGTGCTCAACAAGTCGATCTCACACGTAAGATCTATTCACAATGCCAGTGAAACCTCGCATGGTCGGGGCTCGTGTTGGATTCACCCGGGAACCCGGGTAAAGAACATCATTATGTCCAATCCAGGATTGGTAAGGGCATGGGCGTGATGAACCGCATTGCAAATCCAGAGAAGCAGACTCTCAATGACCTTAAAAACGCATTGCTGCCTTCGTGAATCGCCAACTTCAGCATCGGTCGTTGGGGGGCTACTTCTATACACCGGAAGACCTGACATCTAGCCTCATACTGCGCCATATGCACATACCAAGGGTAGCACTAGATCAAGACGTGAGTCCGTCCTGATGCAGCAGTACCGTGTAGACCAGAAGGTCGGTCTTAGGTCGGAACTTCTACTGAAGATGACCTCGTATGCAATGGCGGTCCAATGTTTTTTTTTTCCACGCCTGCGGATTCATATCTGCAACCTCGACAGCTTGGGTAATCACCCGGTGACGAGTACCCAAGATGCAACCCGAGCCTCATATTCCGTGCCCTCCATTCCGCCAGAGAGGAAACTCGGATGTAAGCTAAGATGATTGCCTGCAAGGAGGCAGGATGCTTGTCTAAGCAGGGGGGAGGGGGCAAATGTTTGTCTCATGGGACGTTGTCAGACAAGCGGTACAACACGAAAAGAACAGGAATCAGCCGCCTCGTGCCGAGCGATCATTCGATGTAAAGACGACTCGACCGGCAATGGTATGAAGTTGGAAGTGGCAGAGGTTGGATGTCTCAGCGGCGCAGTATTTGGATCAATGTAATTAGGCGGTAAGGTAAGCTTTTTATAGTGGTTCCCACCCCGAAGTCGGCCAAGCTCAGATCCTCCAGCCATTTCGCCAATACTCTCATCTAGGACATTTGGCCATAAGTAGATTTATTGCTGCTCCGTAGCCTCACAGACTTGCTTCCTTGAATCTTGATCAACAAAGGGAAAACAACAGTTCGTGATGGATACTCTTGTTGACACGGCCGATATCGCAGCGGCCCTGGACCTCTCGCGCATCCGCTTCCAGTTGATGTCAGTTTCCCTACATGGACGACGTGCATACGCCTCCTAACCCTGGACAGTCGCTTAGAGGACACCATCACGTTTCATCTGATTGAGAGGGTGCAGTTTTCTCTCAACCAGGTCTGTTCTCTCACTGAAACTGTTAAACCCCGTCTAACGCTGTCTCAAGAACATTTACATCCCTGGTGCCGTCGCCATCCCCAACAGCAGCCTCAGCTTCTTCGACTGGTACTTTCAGGAGCAGGAGAAGCTGCAGTCCCTCATCCGTCGCTATGAGTCGCCAGACGAGTACCCTTTCTACCCAGAGGCCATCCAGAAAGCCATCCTCAAGCCGCTGAACTACCCACCCATCCTCCACGCCAACGACGTCAACGTGAATGACAAGATCAAGCAGTTCTACATCGAAAAGTTCCTACCCGCCGTATGCCCCGACTTTGGGCATGGCGACCGTGGTGAGTCCCAGGAGAACTACGGCTCGTCCGCCACCTGCGACATAGCGTGTCTGCAGGCATTGTCGCGGAGGATCCATTACGGCAAGTTTGTGGCCGAGAGCAAGTTCCGCTCCGACGAGGAGAACTACATTCGTATGATCAAGGCAGAGGACCGCGAAGGCATCGCCGAATCCATCACCAACAAAGCAGTGGAGAAGAAGGTTTTGGAGCGACTACGGCTCAAGGCCGAGACGTACGGCAGGGATCCGTCTGTCACCAACGGCACGATCAACGACCACAAGATCAACGTGGATGCCGTGGTCTCCATGTACGAGGACTTTGTTATTCCATTGACTAAGGAGGTGGAGGTCGAGTATTTGATGCAGCGTCTGGGGCCGGCATAAAGGGGCAAAAGAACAAGTTAATAACTACAGGTGAAGGGAAATTTAACTTACACCAAAATTGCTGCACTGGCTTTCACGTACAAGGGGTTAGCAAGGTTCGGCTTGTAAAATCGTCTTTTTATCCTGCATAGTCCAGCCTCCAGGAGTTCCTGCGGCTCGTTCAAGAAGCGGAGGGCCAGCAGAGCGGAGCATGGACTCAAAATGAAGTGAATATGTGTTCCTCCTTCGATGGAACATGGTGAGCGGGCATGATCCCATGGCACTGGCATGTCCAGGTACGGATAATGCGAAACAACTCCATAGTTCACTTGACAACCCTGGAATATCCACTCATGAGCGCTCATGAATCAGAGTTATCGATTTCCCCGCAGGGTAGCAAGATTTAGCCCGTAAGGAGAAGGAAGATTGGGAAACGATGTGGGTCGTTGGAGGGTGGTCATGCCGCTTGATGTGCTGAAATTAATGCCTCACATGTTAGGGCTTTCAGTATAATATGCACAAACCCCCATTCTTTAATGTCTAGCAAAGCAATTCTACTGTATCCTTGCATTTACACATGTGGACTATTCTTCATTGTGAAACATGCTTGTTATTGTTCAGCATCATGATATAGTCATCTGCCCTCCCTTGGCAGTGGCTGTGTTACGCCTAGCCACAGCCCTGTGAACCAGGGTGAAAGGCAGGCTGCTTAACACTAGCGTGCAGTACCTATATAGGTTATAAAAATCCACAGTCCTTTGCTCTTCGGAGCAAATTAGTCTTTAAAACGATACAGGTATGCGCTACATTTCCGATCCAGGAAGATCATGGGTTCGAATACTAACTCTTACGGCAGAGAAGATTAGCATGGCCCCTGCACAAGGATGACACGCTTTATCAAAGAGTTGCAAACCATTTTTTTTTTGTATCTACATACTTTCTTTTTTTTTTTTTAATTAAGAAAAAAACCTTCACATACCATCGCTGCATTATCCTAGTTTTGGCTGGCTTCTGGCGCCATCACTATGATGCGGTTCTTTTATGAATTTTCTAGAAGTGAAATACCTTTCTTTCCCTCTCTAGTGAGGCCTTCACGATGCTTTGCTCATGGTATTAGGGACTTCAATGGGCATATGTCTGCCAGGTTCATGGTACCAGCCAGTGTCCTTGCCAAATATGTGACGGGATCCATGGATAAGATGATTTGGCAAGCTCGCAACAATAAACTCGTAAGACGAATAACGTTTGCTGTTAAGGATCGTACATGTGGATGACATCATTTGTAGACGTATCACACGCGTACTAGGAATATAACCCGCGACAGAACATTATGCTCTGGCTCCATGCACTTCATACAAGCACAAGACAACAGTTGAAAACCTGTCAACGAGCGTGTCTGCTGACTCCCTAGCAGAAGTCTGTGGTCACTGTCAAGCCTCTGTCCAAGGCATCACTCCAGTGATCCAGGGTAGCTTCTGCTAGATTCGAGTCTGGTGGTTACAGAAGTGGGCAAGAGCATTCCACTCACATTGTGAAGACTGCCACCACGGTCCACCAAATTCCTTTGCTTGCATAATGCCCTCTCGCTCGTACTCGGAACCCATAAGACCACGGTCTACCCATCGCTCGTCTTCCTTCCCGGCGGCTGCCAAGCAGTTGCCGCACCATGATCCACCGGACATCATGGCCGAGCAGCTCACGTTCCCTCCCGCGACGGCTGCGCTTTTCGAGCCACACCTCCCGGCGTTGAGACAAGACGATAATCCATCTCGACCATTCGTCACCCTGACGTTCGCGACATCGCTGGATTCGTCGCTTTCGTTGGCCCCAGGAGTGCGGACGAGGCTCTCGGGCCCGGAATCCAAGGTCATGACGCATTACCTGCGGTCGCGTCACTCGGCCATCCTCGTCGGTGTCTCAACCCTGCTTGCCGATGACCCTGGGCTCAACTGTCGCATTGCCGATGCTACGTCTCAGCCCCGTCCCATCATCATTGATCCGCATCTTCGCTGGGAGATTAAGGGCACCGAGAAGGTCCTGCAGATGTGTCGTGCCGGCGCGGGCCTGGCTCCCTACGTGCTCACGGCTATCAAGCCGGCAGACTTGCCTGCCGCGAGCCTTCAGCTGCTGACCCAACTGGGCGGTAAGATCATCTGCGTCAAAGCTGCCGGCACCGATCCCCGCGGCCGCATGCGCTTCGACTGGCGCGATGTGTTGCATGCCCTGCACGCCGAAGGCTTGACAAGTGTCATGATCGAGGGCGGCGGTCAAATCATCAACTCGCTCCTGGAGCCAGCGTGCCACGAGTTGGTCGACTCTGTGATTGTAACTATTGCCCCGACATGGCTGGGGCAGGGCGGTGTCGTGGTGTCTCCGCCGAGGGTGCGAGACAACTCGGGGACGCCGTTGCCTGCCGCCAGATTGTCGTCCGCCCGGTGGTATCCATTGGGCGAAGATATTGTTCTTTGCGGGAAATTGTAGGCTACTCGCCTCACCATATCCATCTAATGAGCATGCTTTTCGCACAGATAATTTCCGAAGTGCGATGCATCAGGCATCGCTCCGCGCAGCCGGGATGGCCAGAGCCCTGAAGCTGCCCTTCTTCTTTCTGCCCATTCAAACGCTCAACCTCGACGTTCTCAACCACTGCGCAAAATGTCTACCTTGTATCACGGGTACCTGAGCTACCGGCATCCATTACCATTTTGACCCTATCCTGCTACCGCCGCCCATCTGTTACACCAAGGACCATCGTGGTACAGGTATCCGCGTTCCACCTGATCATCAATCGGATGTTTGCCTGTGCACCACGATGGTTGGTGAGTTTGCCCGTCGCCCTCGTTAGCCCGGGAAGTCACCCAACCCACTGCCCAGTGATGGAGCGCCTCCCAGTCTTTCAGTCGTCAACAACGAGTCAATGTTACAGGTAGTGACTCTACATTCGCCACAGACAACCGTCAAGCCAGCACGTCTCGATGCATAGACCAAGCCGATTCCGAGGATACCGCGCTTGGCCCGGATTCACTGTTTGCGGATATTCTGGTTCCCTCCCCCTACACGATATCACGGAAGTACCGCTACATAGAACGGCAGGCGGCAGGCCTCCGCATCGGAAGTCACAACAAAGGACGAACTCTGGTCTGCGAGCAATGCCGCGCTGGCCCTTAATGGTAGCCAGCTCGAGTGGCAGTGTCGGCCTCTGGGATTGTTCTTGTGTCGCTCGGGCTGACGAGGCCATTACGTTCGTCGAACATGCGGTCCGCGAGTTGAGAACCGATATGGTTTACTGAAAGCTGGTAATCTTTGCTTTCACCAATGGAAGAGCGATCTTCTATACTCAGCATCAATTTTTTGCTTCCGAATAAGAAACCAATCTCAGCAGACGTGACTGACCTTACACAACGATACCATGGTATCTCGCAAGCAAGAGATTGCAACTCGTTCGAAACAACAGAAGCGAGAGTTGAGACTGCCGTTGTTCTGCCCTCGACCATGAGACTGAATCACGCTTCATTTGTCCCCGTTGTTGGAGGGTTTGAAGGCTTATAGATCAATGCAGCCTGATGAACCGCTCCAGCTGCAAATCATATACCAGCGACGCAACAAACCCAATCAAGCTTCTGGTATCCGTCATACCGTGCAGCAGCCGAGCCAACGCGATAGTTATTGATGGTAACGGTTTGGGTTAACGTCACGCATGTTGCGGCGCTGCCATGTCGGCAGGACCAATGATACTCAATAGAAGCGGCATGCGCAGCCGCATACACTCGTTATCTGCAGCCTTGTTCGACTTCAATCACCGCGAGCATTCTCATCAACATGCTGGTCAATTATACCAACACGGGCTACTTATAGCAAAGCTTCAGAAACTCGCGTAAACCGCGAGGTTGCCTGGACGTCCTTGGAGCATCAGATGTCTATGGGTCTGGCCATGAGATAGGCTTGAAAGACCGCCGTCCAGGCCGAATGTCTTGATGGCCAGGCTGCAACTGGGTAGCCTGATTTCGCTGACCGCAACTTCACCTTGCCGTACACGGAGACATGCGGAGCCACAAAAAGTGAGCTATCAATTCATCCTGAAATAAGCCACCCCAAGGAATGGCTGATCGGACTTCGTGATGGTTCCCTTAATTTGGAATCACACAACTTTCAACACCAAACTCCCGCCATTCCTTTTGAGTGACCAAATACACCGCAACACTTTTCCCGCTAATTGCAGAGACAAAGACACCCGCGTTGTCCAGCGAGGATCAGAATCCGCAGACAGAACATGGCCCACATTATGTCTCAGAGACACCACGAGCTCATCATCGTATCTGAAAAGGACCATGAACTGCATCTCTCAGAAGAGCCGATGCCTTTGCCGATCTTGACCGAATGGTGCAGTTGAAGTGCTTTGGGTGGCTTGCTGGATATCAGACAATGTGACTCCGCTCAGGGCTCAACCACTTACCAAGTGCCTCCGTTAGTGAACTCAACTCGAGGGTCTTCCGGGTTGCCGTTGTTGTCGGCAGCTTTCTGGAAGCTAAGAGTGGCCAGCATCGTTGCCACCATGATCCAGACACTGTTATCGGCAAGGAATCGGCCAACGCAGACCCTGCGGTATTACGTGTGAGCGGGCGAAAAAGACATGCAGGAGCCACGTTACCTTCTACCGAAGCCGAAATGCGCTGTAGGGAACGGCTCTCCCGACCCACCCTCAGTCCTGGGCTGATACCTTTCGGGGCGGAACGATGTCGGGTCGCTGTAGACGCGCTCGTCCCTGCCGATCGCTTGTGCGTTGGCGTACAGAATGGACCTACAAAACAGTGAGCAATGTCAAACCAGCGCGACACGGGACGACCGTTACCCTAGTCCGTGTTAGCTGAGTGCAGTTTGGGAGAGTGGAGACGAGATGTTACCTTTTGGGATACGCATTCCTTGATAAACCTCATCCTTGAGTGACTTGTGAGGGATTCCTAAATCCCGTTAGGATTGACAGCTCAAAAGAAGCCAGGGATCATACCGAGAGGCGCAAGCGGAGACCATCTATCGAATTAGCTCAAGCTCGTACGAAGATATGGTCAGCGTACCTATAGATTTCCTGGACTACCCACTCGATATAGGGCATTTTCTGACGATCACCAAAGTCGGGTAGCCTTTCCGTGCCTACCACATCGTCCAGGACATTCTGCGCCTTTCTCTGAACATCTTGGTTCAGCACCATGTTGAGAATGAAGATGACACAAGTGGCCCACGTCTGCATCATCCGTCAGCCCTGCAACTGATATGGGAAAGCACATAGAATCGCATCCGGATTGTAAATCATGGAATTATCAAGCGTGGGAAGTTTCGACGTACCGTATCGGCACCGGCAATGAAGACTGCTCCTGTTGCTCCTTCAATATCTTCGAGCGACCACTCGGCTTCTTGTTCTGCCTGTCCCGTGGGCAAATTTTGCCGCAACAATCGATGCGCGAGTGAGCCATTGTCGGCGCCATTCACCTAATCCTGTCAACTGGGCTTCTTTTACTGGCGTGGTCAAACCTACCACGTCTGCATGGGCAGCGGCAAAAGGGACGCGGTGCAATTTCTGTATGGCCCATCTCCAGTCCCTGGCAAATCGCAGAGGCCAGTCCCGGAGGAGCCAGTCTGGTAGGAAACGAGCTGCGAAGGCCGTATTAACGCGGATCACAAGGCGAACAGCTCAACTTACCCAATGGGAAGATATCGACGACGCTGTTGGCCGGGGCGCCCCCATTCCCCATGGCGTACATGGCATCGTCGGCAATCTGGATGTAGGGGTCCTCGTTATCAAGAACATCCGTGCCATAACTGACCTTGACGACGACGGCGACGGTGAATCTTCGCAGCGATTGCTCCCAATCCCGTGGGCGGGTGATCAAGCTCAGGACGGTTCGACGTGACTCCTGAACCTGGAAAGGCTGCCATTGACGAACATTGGAGTTGCTGAATGTTGACTGTAGTATCTTGCGGTGCATTTGCCAACAGGGACCGTACGGCAGAAAGGTCAAGGTCTTTCTCCAACCCATGCTTGAAGCAAGTGGTTAGCATGACGTTGCTGCTCATGAGGTGCAAATTCGACCCGACGACTGTCCTGTCACGCCACGCATAGAGACATTGACTTACACTTCAAACAAGGCGAACCTGGGACGATCGCAAGAGCTGGCGCCACGCCGATCCAGGAGCTCCTTGGCAGCTTCTATGCTGTTGAGCACGATGATGGACTGTCCTAGAGTCCTGAGGTGGATGACATCGGAATCTGCGGGTCGAGTCAATGTCAACAAGGCATCCGAAGCAGGCCGAGTATGGTTCTCACTTACCGTACTCCTTGGACCACTGGGCATAGGCCGCGGCCGTATTCTCGGTAGGAATTTTGCGTAGATGGCCGACGAGAAAGTCTCCTGGTGGTCCTGGCGGTAGTGGCAAAGGCTTTGTGGACAGCCGACTTTTGCTAGCTAGGACAACGAAGGCACCCAACAGGGCGACGAGGGTCAACCAAGAGATGGAAATCATGTTTGCCGCGGATGTGTTTGCAAGCCTGTATCGTGAAAAACAGACGAAGAAGACGAGAGGAGAGCTTGGTGGGGGAGAAATAAGACGGAAGGAAATGATGTTGGCTCAACCTCGAGGCGAATCGTCACGAGGCCAAAGTACAGTCTAGCAAGACTGAATCACTTGGGAGAGATGCCTTCGCCGCTGACCGCACCTTGACCGATATCGCCAAGGCAGGCTCCGCAATGTCAAGCTGCGATGATGCACATCAACGGTGCCTGAATCGTGGACGGATCGCACGACGGGGCGTCCTTGCATTGGGTTCGATGGATACGCCTTGAACCTGCAGCATATCAGACATACAGCTCTAGTGTGCTCCACGGCAAGGAGGATTCGGTGAGGCGACAACAAGACGAAGCTGGTTGATTATGACACCGACTCTGGGTCTCCTCTTTATGGGCGATTGTTGTCTCTGCCGGCCGTTGATGGGCTGTCACTTGATGGCGGTGTTTGGGAAGGAAGAGACGGTAAGGGGAGCAGTGAGACAGCAAGTTATCCGAGTCACAAAGCTAGAAAGGGAGCTTGGTTAATTATGGCAGAGACTTAGTTCAATGTGTAGATGCTGTCGTAATTTCCATGCCTATGCATCTTGGTGATATGATATTGTGGTGATGGTTGTGCAAAGCGTACAGACGCACAAGCGGAACAATGGCAGCAACCTTGGCGTGTTGTCCTCATCATGACCCTTTGCAACACCAACATGCTTGGAATAGGAGCAGACAACACCAAAGTCGTATCAAATGCAGCTGGGGGTTTATGTATCGGCCACCTACTTAGGCGGCGGTGGTGACGGCTGGTGTGGAATGGAAAAGAGGTCGATGGACTTTCCCCACCAACGACCCTGAAAAATCATCACCAACCCAACCCAGCACACCTTTCTCATCATCTACATCCATATACACATAGGCGCATACGCACACGTACACACGCAGACACTCAACGACCACACACGCCTCAAGTCACTCACTCACTCCCCGAAGGAACAGCGCCCAAAACACCACACCAGCTATACGACCACACACACACACACACACCCGCCGGCCTAGACGTGCCCCCTGCCCACGCCCAAACAAACAGAACAAGCCAAACCACAGCCATGGCGGCCCTCCCGCGCATCACCATCCTCGGGTCCCTCAACATCGACCTCGTCTCCTACGTGCCGCACCACCCGCTGCCGGGCGAGACCCTCACGTCCAGCTCCTTTAGCACGTCGCCCGGCGGCAAGGGCGCCAACCAGGCCGTCGCCTGCGCCAAGCTCTCCCGCTCATCCCCTGCATCCTCCTCGGCCCCGGCCCCGGCCCCTACCGCCGTCGTCTCCATGGTCGGCGCCGTCGGGCGCGACTCATACGGCGACACCCTTGTGTCCAGCCTGTCGTCCTACGGCGCCGACACATCCGGCGTCGCCCGCCGCGCCGACGTGCCCACGGGCATGGCCATCATCGTCGTCGACGAGGCCGACGGCCAGAACCGCATCATCCTGAGCCCTGGCGCCAACCACTCGCTGCGCCCCGAGCACCTGCCCGTCCTGCCCACCCCGCTGCCGGACCTGCTCATCATGCAGCTCGAGGTGCCGCTCGACACGGTGCTGCAGGCCTTGGCCGCTGCTAGGACCGCCCGCGTGCCCGTGCTGCTCAACCCGGCGCCCGCCGTGCCGCTGCCCGCCGACGCCTACGACGGCCTCGCCCACCTCGTCGTCAACGAGACTGAGGCCGCGCTGCTGTCGGGCTGCGCTGAGTCCGACCTCGACGACCTGGTCGGTCTGCAGCGCGTGGGCGCCCAGTTCCTCGAACGCGGCGTCGCCAACGTTATCATCACCCTGGGCGGCCGCGGCGTCTTCTACGCCAACAAGGCCGGCGCCAGCGCTCTCGTGCCCCCCGTCAAGACCACCGTCGTCGACACCACCGCCGCGGGCGACACCTTTGTCGGCTCCTACGCGCTCGCCGTTGTCCAGGCTGCTGCCAGCGGCGCCGCCTTCGACATCGACGGCGCCGTCAAGGTGGCTAACCGCGCTGCCGCAATCACAGTAGCCCGCAAGGGCGCACAGGTCTCCATTCCCTGGCGGGACGAGCTAGAATAGAGGGAAAGAAGAAAATGTAAAATTATAAATCCTTGTCATTGCAGTGTCTCTATGGCAAGTGACTAGAACCATGTGCCCCAGTTCCAAATTCCCGAATCTCTTTTATTCCAGATTCGACCTGCGACTCTCCTCAGGCCAGCCTCGTCCCGTTGACTGTTCGTCGACATTCTCGACATTCTCGCTAATTTGTCCACAGAAGACCCCGGAGAGCTTCCGTTGCTGCTCTGTCGGGAGATGCAGGCTTGACCACAGGCGCTCTGACTACTGCCAACACCATCGTCCAAGTTGCTCTCACTTTTCTTGTCTCCGAACATGTTGTAGAAAGCGGAGCCAGGCGCATCATTGCCGCGACCCAGCTCCTGCGGCCCCGGCCCTCCCAAGGAGGACTTGCCGAGTATCTGCTGCATTGCTTCCTGCGCCTTTTCGACCCCCTAATGTCGTTCAATCAACTCTAGCAGTGGATGTGGCGCCGGCGCAGGTCGCGGCGACCAAGGCGACAGCTCATTGTACAGCTTGAGCGTAGCCATGGCAGTAGTCTCCATCCTAGTTCGTATGTTGCTCACGCCGCTGCTCGTTCCCAGTGGACAGTGGTCGGGAAAGGCCGAGTGGGAATACGTGACTCGGATCTGCATATACTCCACCCGAGTGTCGCCCAGCTCAAGCTCGAGGTCCTCCATGAGCTCTTCCGAACGCTGGCGCCGATGTCCCGCGTGCGTTGGACGCCTCACTGCCTCCTGCTCCAGGCAGACCTGGACGACGAGGAGGATGCTTGAGCCAGCGTGGATGGTCCTGTTCCAATCAGCCGGTGCTTTGCAAGTTTCGAGCGACGTACGTAGGGAAATGCTGCTCCCCCAGCACCTGCACGACTCGTGTTCCTGATGTGGGGACGATATCTATGCTGAGGTCGTAGAGGCAGCCGTACTCGAAGAACCGATCTGGCCAGAATCAGCAACGCCCCGGCCACCGGCTGCATCACTAACCTAACGTGTTTCCGATAAAGGAGCCTGTTGCCATGCCCGGCACGGACTGCAGAGTAGACACCTGGGAAAGCCGGCCAGAGACTTCTATGGCGACCCAGACACTACACTGGCCATGGTCCAAGCCCGTCGTACTCGAATTGATGGTGATGATTGGTGACAAGACATACGGCGCAGACAGTGAGGCCGGGTTGGGGGTTGCATTCTGTGCCGCTTCCCCCTGGCATTCTGCGAAGCGAGTCGTTGCAGCATCCGACGTGCATCTGATATCTAGGATGTCATCGCTTCCCGAACTAGATCGGCTCTTCCACTGTCCCACCAGCTCAAGTATCGAAGGCCGCCTCTGCCGCCGCATCTTCATTGCAGGCATCGTCTCCACGCCCTCCCTGTTGCGCAGCTCGACGTCCTCCGAAGCACACTTGGCCTGGCGCCGGCCCAGGGCGTGCAGGGTCCTGGACCCACGCTTCTTCGGCACTGTCAAGGACCAGTCCGCACCAGCCGACGCTGCGGCGGCGCTGCCTGTGCTGCCGCTGGTCGACCTGCTGCTACTGCCGTGGGCGACGTGTCCCTCGTAACTCTGGTGCCGCTTGATGATGCGTAGGGGGCTCGGCTTTCCGGAGACGCGATGTGTGCTTGGGAGAAAACACCTCCCAGACACCACGTCTTCCATGAACCGAGTTCGCTTGTTGTAGGTGTGTTGACTCGAGGTCTCTGCCGGCATCGCGTCAGTCGCTGGCGGCGTTGAATGGTCGGCCCAGTGAACCTAGTGGCTGACTTGTCTAGGGTATGGTATATGACCTGATGGTATTGCTTTCAGCGTTGCAGAATATATGACGGTAATCATAAGAGGAGCGGCATGTAAACGCAATGAATTCTACGTGGTATTCTCGCCGTAATAAGCTATGGGTATCAACAGTGCTCTTGCTTATCAGTCTTTGTAAACGGAAGGCACCCCTTCATAATCCAGACAAAGCTACAGCGAGCTCTCCAGGGTCCGCTGAATATTTTCCTGGATAGATTCCACCTCGTTGCCTTCCATCGAGAGAAAGCGGATCTTGCAGTTGTTAGCAAAACTCGTCAAAGACTGGGGAAACCCTTACAATGTCATCCGTCCCCGCGGTACCGTAAAGCACCGACTCGGACAGGCTGGACGCAATATTCTTCTTGACGCGGTCCTCCCAGACACCCTCCCAGTTCCACTCCCCGGGCCGCCGCGTTGCCACCGGGCCAAGCGTGTCCTTGGGGTCGTCGGGCGTAGCCGTGGCTTCACCTTGGTCCGCCGGCAGCTTCCCCAGGTTCCGTTGGTGCGTCCTCCAGGCGTGCCACGCCCCCGGGTTCCCCGCGGCGTCGAGCGGCACCGCGTTCAGAACCTGCTCGCTGTCAAAAGCGCTCTTGATGTACCCGAGCACGTCGTACGTCGACGTCGTCCGCCTATCTGTCCTCATGTAGCTCGGGACCGAGGCGGCCGCGGTGGCTGCTGACTCGGGGCTTGCCTGCTGCGCCGCTGGCCCAAGGCGATCTGGCGTCGTGACGGCGTGCTGACCGCTGGCCTGCCGGCTGGAGGGTGCGCTGCTGCGCTTACCTCGCCCAAACCAATCGGGGAAGCCGTGCCGCAGGCTAAATCCGCCGGGGGGCAGCCGCTCGTCGTCGGTCGCGCTTACGGTGCCGTTATCTTGGATGTCCGTCGTGTACATATAGGTGGTCGAGGGCGTAATCAGCGGGTGGAACATCTCGGTAGAGAAGGTCACGAGCGGCGGCAGCGTGGGGTACGAATCGGGGAAGGATATATGAAATCTCATAACGGCCGGGGCGTAGGGACCTGGACGATGCTGTCAGCGTGGCGCTGCTCGATGGGGATGCTTCTGCCGACCTTGCCTAACGAAGAGGACGGCCGACCACAGTGCTGGGTCGTCCGGAGTGATGGCGACGAAGATGCCCTGCGGGCAAGCCTGCTTCAGCCCGGAGCTGTTACAGTAAGTGCACCATTCTGGACGTCAAGGATGGTGGCGTACAATTCTGACAGCAGATGCTGCCGCCGCAAGGCAGGTAGCAGCTCCATCGC